>JAYJMB010033078.1:0-35367 GCA_036873735.1 Pouteria campechiana
TGAAAACAATGGAATTCGGATGAACATTGCACTGACAGAATGCCTTACCAAGTACCCCTCTTGAGGTTGATTAAAACCCAATTTAGTGATGTTATTTTGCAAAAGTAAAAATATGGGGTTAAAAAATATATAACTTAATACTACTATATCAAATTTCATGAACAAATTCTACTATTTGACCCCTCAAAAAAATATGAACATTAAATACTTTGAAAATGAGATGCTGATAGCATCCCACCCTTTTTAAATTTTGCTTTATTTTTAATCTTCTCATTTTGAACTAATTTAAACTAAACTTTTTACCACAAATCTATTATATTATATGGAATTGAAGTAAAACTTTTGAGGGAAAAAAGATATGTATAATTTCGTCTGACATTTTTATTTATATGTTCATATTTTAATTTTAAATTGATCAATTTACATTATTTTGACCTAAAATTTGGATTGAACATTTTTCATATTGTTGGGAATCTATAAAAATATTTTCAAGTCAATTGGATATTTATAAACTATTAAATTAGAATTTTATTTTAGAAATTATTTACATGTATTTTATGCTCCCGGAAGTGTCAGTAAATTTCAGTTTTGGCGCCTGATTGGCACATATCCCAGTGTAGCTCATATATGTATTTTATAATAGATGTGGGGCTCGCAGGCTTCTAGCCGGGAGTGCCAGGATGGACCTGATGCGCTGAAGAGTGAAAGAGTAATGTTCTATTTTGTATGCCTCTCGGGGAGGAGTTTGTGGATGATGTTGAAGCAGTATACTGATATAAGAGGTAATCGTGGATTGTCAAAAAAAAGAAGGCAGTATGACGTATCGATATTTGAGTAGGTATTGACCGATTAACTATGTATACGATATCATTATGAGTATATGTATGAAATAATTAATGAGATGTTAACATTAAAATCTTAATGAACCTGGCCACTGATTAACTATGACGTCCTGCATATGGCATTGCATGTTTCGCCTGTTTGCATCATTGTTTACTAGTCTATTTACCACTGTTTATTATATTATTTATAGTCATATTTTTTCGCTTACTTGCTTACTGAGTTTTGCCCAGACTCACCTTTTTATTAAAATTTTTAGTTGACAGGTCAAAGGACGGAGCCCAATAGGGTGTTGGGTCTCATGATGGGGCTAAGCCGTGACATCAATAAGGGCTTTACTCCTTTTTCATGATGTATGGTGATATATATTATTGGATGAATTTTGGATATATATTAGACATATGTCATTACTTAGTTTTATAGCATATCATTTTATGGCGTAAGTGTATATGATTTAACAGCTAGGATATAGTATTCCCCGATCTTGGTCTGTGGGTGTTATGGTGATGTGTGTTTTGGAGACGACAGTTATATAATTTGTATAGAAAATGATAGGGCCTGGAGGTGGTTATATTATATGTGCATATTTGAGGGTATTTGTTATATAATTATTGTGATTTAGCATGTTGTATACAAGATAATGGTAGTAAATCAAGGGAGACTCTCTGGAATTTTTTTTGAATTTATCACTAATAACGCTCCAGATAGGAGGAGCGTTACATAAATAAAACAATATCTTCTTTTATCCATATATTTTATTATATTGTCAAAAACTTATTATATTTTGAATGTTTCGATATAGTCTCAATAACTTATTGTCCCATTCCTCCCCCGGCATGAACATTGACATTGACAGTAATATTTTTCAATATTTTAGAAGGTTCTTTGATTTCAACCCTTCTCCTTAAGTCATTCATAATGAGGAAAAAAGGGTGATTATTACCCTCTATTACATCACTTCATTTTCCTCATTTTCTACTTTCCTTTTTTTCTCATCTCTTTTTCTCATTCCCGAATACACCAACAAGATCGACTTCCTTTACAATATCTTCTAGTTTCTTTAGCAAACATTTACGTAAGATGTGTTTGTGCCACTATTCATTTAATTGCATTTATGTTTATGGCACCACAAAAAGTAGTTCGAACTCTTATTCCCCAATAAAATAAATGAAACAATATTTAAATAACCATTTAAGTGAATAATTTTTGCAACTAAAATATTAAAATTACATCCTTATCCTGAGCAGTGGTGGAACTGCCTGTTTACACTCCTTTATATCATTGATAACAACACTTTACAAGGACTCAACCTACAACAACGGTCAAGCAATTCCATATTTATAGAAATATTTCTAAATTTTTAAGTATCACTAATAGTGATTTATCAAATGACATAATGGATAGAAATGTGAACGATCATACTTAGAACCTTCCATATGAAGACCAAAGTATGAAACAAAGCAAACCCTTTTAATGTAAAGACAAGATTGATTGAAGGGGAGGAATGTCCAGCAAAAGCTTGGAAGAAGAAAGTTCCATTTATTTTAAAATATAGTTGGTTTTTAAAGAAATATATTTTTATTAAAAAATAGATACATAATTGGGATAGCTATTGTGTGTAGAGGTGTTTTTGCAAAAAAGTTCAAGAACAAAGTTCATAAGTATATATATTTTTTGTGAAATCATTAAAAATTTCTAAATATAAATTACTTGGGGAGGTACATGCAAATTGCCCTCTCAAAATATTTCAATTAACTTTTCTTAAAGAATGCTCAAAGTGTTTAGTGCGGGGATTATAGGAGGCAATCTAGTCTTTCGTTGTTATTTCGGCATTTCAGTTTTAGCAATATAAAAATAGTTTAATAATTTTAAATTATTTGCTTTAGCAATATCAAGTAGTTCTTATTTAACCTGGGCCACTTCTCAGCCACCAGCCCATGAGCTTCAGTTAAATCAAAATGGGCGGTGGGGTTGCAGACTTGCAGTTTAAATCCCGATGCCACTTATTCACGTTCTTTCGGTGCCCACACACTCTCTAAGCTAATAAGATCCATCGTTAGGACGGAATCATGACCTTTATCTGTCGATCTAAGCCATACAAAAAAAAAAAACAAAAAAAGAAAAAGGAAAACAACTGACTCCGGGTCACAGAAAATACCGTGCATCCACACCACAGGCATCGGATTCGCTCAACGTGCCAGTAGCCGGCCTCTTATCTCACCAGAATATACTCATTCTCAGCAGGAAGCTTGGTATCGGGCGTTGATGGGTAAACAGGTGATGTGTTGAAAAGGGTCATGAATCGTGCATGGTAATTGTCAAAAATCTAGGACTCATATTACATAGGCCACCGTAATCTGTGTGCCGATGGACACCTTTTCAGGGAACGAAGACCGTTCGATATTTTATTTATTTTTCAACATTCTAACAAATGTCCTAACGTTAGAATTAATAGTTCGTTTATATTCGTTAAATGAGATATGAACGTTCATCGGTTTAGCAGTTAGAAGTGCCTGCATATCATCCGTTACATCCATCTTCCTTCGGGCATCGAGACTTTTATCTCTGCATCCCAGCACTCCAAAATCAACGTTAGTGGTCCGCATTGACTAATGCACTCAGGCTGCGTCTAGCTCCTGATGCTATGGGCGTCGTGTCTCTTCCTGTATGGATAAAGCATAATATTCAGAAAAATACACTTATTGCCAAAGCTCAATAATTTGGAGGCCTATTATAAGGATTATAAATTTCGTCATTTTTTCGACCGCTAGTAATATTGGATTTTTAACGAGGTTACAATGATGGCTAAAATAAGAGGATGGACGGTTCAGATTTCACATCGGAAAGATTGTAGACGAAAATGAGATTGAATGTTGAATGGTATGCGTAGAATAAGAGTCGCACAATATTGGGAATGCGGTCCTCTAATTTCTTACCTGTAATGTTTACACGTGGGAGCAGAACCTGAGGCCAACAAACAAATGCGCGGAATACGCACCCTCGCAACTTTTTAGAGTGGAGCATTTGATATCATATGTTATCCGAGAGAAACAGAATCAAGAGGAGAAGAATTCCGCTATTTCATTTTCTCCCGAGGCGGGAAGTACGCCTTCATCTCATCTCGCGAAAATCTCCGCTCCGAGGACAAATCTCCGAAGACGGAGCGAAGGAAGATCGGCTGCAGGTAACTTTACTTCTTGAACCTTTAAAGGATTGGAAATTTGAAATCTTCTTCTTCTTCTTCTTCTTCTTCTTCTTCTTCTTCTTTTCAGCTGCAAATTCCGAAAACCTCATAGAGGTATTTGGTTTTGGGTTGGGGTTTCTGCCTCCAGATGAAGAGCCTAGAAAGCATCAAGGAAGTAATCCCTAGGGATATGCTTTTGTGACCCGTGGCGTTAGGGTTAGGGTTTTCAGCGTTAGATTCCTTACTTAGCGGTTCCAGCGCTTGTTTTCACGGTTTCTGTAATCTCTAGGTGCTGAAAACTACTTCCGTGGGATCGGTTGTGTCGTAGACTTTTCTCAGATTGACAGTCCATGAATGAGTGTGGAGCTGTAGCGTCCGTTCTCTGTAAGTGTGTCGTGTATGTTCTTCCGGTGGTAGGTGTACGGAGGTTAATTTCCTACCACAAGGAATTCGTTCTCATGGGTGAGCATCCAGGCCCAGCCCAGCCCAGCCCAAATCGCTCACAAGATATATTGCTGGAAATGGATTGGGTCGACTTGTGGCTGACTGCACGATGCTATAAAAAATTGGATGATGTTATAACATGTTATTGTTTTGTACCAAACTTAGACCATTTAATCAAATGGGTGGGGCCTTGAACAAAGTCGCAAACACTATAGTTGTCTTGAGTTACAGTTGAGTTTATTGTATTCAGATTCAGTCTTGAATCAGAAACTTGAACCATTTGATCTAGTTGGTAAGGCTTGGTTCAATTTGCTGTTTTTTCAGTTTTATGCATTTCGGGTCTCATTGTTAGTTTGCAAGTTGGAAGGTTCAGGAGATTTAGATATTTAATCGATAAGTAGTCCAAGTTTAGTTTAAACTACTCAAACCCAACATAATGCAAGGATAGATTGGGTATGTTTTTGCATTACCCAAATATCTTTAAATAGTCTGGGGCTTGGATTAAGCTGGGTGGAATTGGTTTGGACCAGGTCTAAGCTTTGTGCATAAAATGCTTCCACTTTTACATTTTTAACTTCTTTTCATCCATTTATAAATCAAATATGCAAAACTTCCATTCTGAAAGAGATGAGAACAGTAGTAACCATACTTACAAGAAAAATAATTTTTTGAAATTGTTTAGCAGTTTGCAAGATTTAAAATTGCAAATTTGGAATTCAGATGCTTGTTAGATGAGTGGAAGAGAGTTTATAGAAGATTATGCATATGTATATGCACCACACATATGTTTGTGCATGCATCCATCTTCTAGTGGTTTGGGTTGGGCTCTCACGTTGGTTTAGGAAGGGTGAAATTGGGTGCATATACATATTTGATTTTTGGACCCCTAACCATTTAATGAAAATCAAAACCAATCCAATTTAAGGAGAAAATCCACCGGTGGAAGGAAAACAAAATAGTTTATAAAGGATTGGGATGGGTGGATGGGTTTCATTTACCCAACTGAAATTGCGCCCACTTGTCATGTTTGATTTGACTATGCAGGTTGGGCCTGGACCAGAAACTGTCATGTTAGATTTGACTATGCAGGTTGGGCCTGGGCCAGAAACAGAGACCGTATGACTAGGTGGGTTGGGCTTTTGTTAAAAACATGGCCTATTGAACTAAACTGGTTGGATTTGGTTCAACTTCATCTCAGCCCTACATATCACCACCTTTTATTTGATGAGACTCATTTTATTTACTAACCATTTGATTATGGCCTTGTTTGATTTGGCTTCTATCTAGGGCTGCATATATCTTATTTGCTTAAAATCAACATATTTGAAAAATAAGCTAATAGAGCTTATGAAAGGGGCTTATAAACCCCATCTTCAAGGATAAGCCGTAAGCATTGGATGAGGTGCTTTTTGGCTTGTCGAATTTTTATCTTCCTCAGTATCCTTACACATTGTGCATAATTCCTAAAATTCCCTACGCACCAAATCATTCCTACCATTAATATATATATTTTTGATATACAATTTTCAATTATTAACTAAATATTTAGAAATAATATCCACAATCATTAATTAAATAAAGATAAAATAGATTTTCAAATAAAAAAATAAAATTGTAAATATTTTAGTTACTTTTTACTAAGTTTTAAATTTATTCGTTTTTAAATTTTTATATTTATTTGTTAAATTAACATTTGATAAATTTATTATTTCAATTTATCCAGATATTTTAATTATATTATCTAAAATCAACACCTTTAAGTATTTATCTTAAGGCTTATGAGAGTAATTCAGTCTTTTATCTATCATTTTAACATTCAGCTTTAGTTATATTCAACATTATTTCATAATTTTAAGTCATTTGCTTTAGCCGTATCAAATAGTTTTTGCTTATTTAACTTGAGTTGCTTATCAGTCATTAGCCAATATGTTCTAGCCAAATCAAACAACCCCTGCAACAACTCTCTCTCTCCCTCTCTCTCTCTCTCTCTCTCTCTCTCTCTCTTAAAGTTAAGGCAGTTGATCTAGATCCTGGATGGGGTTTCACATGTTGGGAGGAAAACCTCCCAAATTAGAGGACATGAAGCTTTGGATCATCTCTAAGAAATCTTTTGGTTATTGTGCAATTGGCTTGGTGTGAGAATCCTTCAAGCCTATGTTGAGGGTCTATAATTTTCATCTTGTGAGTGTGATGTGTTATTAGACTTTTCAATGAGTAGGCTGATTAGTATTTAGGAGTGTTGACAAATTTTGGCCCTAATAGATGAACTAAATCACAGAAGCACATACCTAAAAGTGTAGACTAAGGTTATCTGAACCTAACCAGTAATTGAACTGGTGGATCAACTGGTTTGGTTTGAACTGATTCAACTGTTTATTTGACCCGATTTAAACTGTAATATCATTATAATATATTTATGGCATGATAACTTTATTATAAATCCGAATTTTTATTGATAATAAAAATAACTTAAATAATTATACTAAATAGCGATGATTACTGTAGTTTTCGAAATTGTTTTAGATCTATCATGTCTTAGCTATCATTGAATGTAACATGGTTGTCATGGATCTTTAAAAAAATACTTTTGCATGTAGCATGAGGACAGTGCACTATATATTTTAATGCTTCTAGGCCTACCGTACCGTCTGCAAATGTAAAACCCAATATCCCATCTTCCTTTTTCTTCTCCGCCCCCAGCTAACAGTGGATATCCCATCTTCCTTTTTCTTCCCCGCCCCGGCTAACAGTGGATATCCCATATTCCCTTTTCTTCTCTGCCCCAGCTAACAGTGGATATCCCATCTTCCTTATTCTTCTCCGCCTCAATTAACAGTGAATAATTTAACTCCTAGTGCTCATCATGGCTTAAGGGAAACAATTTCTCAAGCCTTAGGCAACCACTCCGTGAAGATGAGGAGAGATGATTTCTTTGATGATTGCTTTTTTGTCTTATTTCTTTTCCCTTAGATAGTTGATTTCTTTAGGATTGATGGAGGTGGGGGAAGACAGGGAGACAATGGGATATGAAAGATGCAGGGAAAGAGACTGGAGAAGAGAGAAAGAAGTGCTTTTTGTTTTCCTTTTTATATCTATAAAAGTAACAAATTGGAAACCGGTGAAACTAGTTTTGGTCAAACTGACAGTTCTTTCGAACTTGACCAGTTTTCAACTTGAAACGTGGACCGTGCTCAACTGAACTGTAAATGAGATTGGTTCCCAGTTGGACTGGTCTAACTGCCCAGTCTGCTTTGCTTTTAATAACTTTGGTGGAGATACAAATGCAACTAGTCAAAATAGTGCTTTTTTAGTTCCACAACATTCAAAAACTAGTGTTGGCCTATAATCATCTCTTGCGGCTTTGATATATCTGCAAACCTTCCAAATTTTGGGTAACATATTTGATGTAGAATATCTATGAGATAGCACTCATTTTCATCATCAAAAATTGCTTCCAGGTCAGTTGCATGGATTTTGTTGCACCATTCTTGCCGATCTTGAATTATGTTCTTGATAAGCTTAAGTGTTTTCATATCTTTCTTAATTTCCTCTATCCATGTCTTTTTTGGTCTTCCTTTAGTTCTCTTATGGTCTTTTATTTGGATAAATTCATTCCCCATAACCGGTGTAGTTTCTGGCCTCTGTCTTATATCACCAAACTAAAGCTAGGTTTTCTTCATTTTATTACTTATTGGTTCTACCTGTAGATTCTCTCGAATTACTTCATTTCAAGTTTTATCTTTTCTTGTTTTACTGCTCATTCATCTTAACATCCTTATGTCCGCTACTAATTTTATGTATATATTATTCTTTAACTACCCAACATTCTATCTCATAAAGCATAGCTGGTCTTATCACTATCTTCTAAAATTTTCCTTTTAATTTAATCAACACTCGGTGGTTGCATGAAATTCCTGAAGCACTGCACCATTTCTTTAATCCTACTTGAATTCTATTTATAATGTGCTTATCAATTTTTCTACTTTTCTGAACATTGACCTAAAGTGATTGTTTGTTGTTACTAGATTTGTCATCTTAGCTTGTTCCTAATTTACATTTCTACTATAATTAAAGTTGCATTTCATATGTTTAAGTTTTGTTCAACTAAGTCTAAAACCCTTAGATTCTAGAGCATCTTGTCATTCAACTAATTTCAAAATTATGCCTTCTTTTATTTCATCTATTAAAACTATGTCGTCTGCAAATAACATACACCTTAGGGCCTCTTCTTGTAAATGTCAGTAAATTTTACTATTTAGTACGACTATTAATGGATGCTTGAAAATAAAATAGGGACAACGCCATGTTCAAATAAATTCATGTGGTTGACATTATCTGTGTTGGAAATTTTTAGTTATGCAACATGCACAGTTGAGGATTTAAAAGGAAGATTTATTGACAGCTATGCATATGTATGTTTGTACCAGTATTATACTCACTCACATAAGGTGATGGAATGTTTTATACAATTGTGACATTTGATATATTCAGATCATAGTGGTGACCAATAATCTCATTTTAACTAATGGCTTGTGGTTTGAGTCAGGCCTGAATTTTGAGCCCATTTAGTAAAAAAGGCCAAACTCCAGCAGACCAAACAATAGTGGGGACCGTTGCTATCCATAATTGTCCTCTGGAGTGTTAAGTAACTTGGTCCAACTTCATTCTACTGTTCTGTTGGGCCTTTATACCTAAGCCTAGAAATCACTGAGCAGGCTTGCGTTAAATAGAACATGGAACTACCAAGCTGTGTTGCATGTTCCCGTTTAGGATTTTTGGTGTCTTTAACCTTTATTTTTTATTATTATATGCTTCAAAGACTTCCTCATCTTTGTGAGGGATGTATCAATTAAACATTGGAAAATGATTTAAGTTGGGGGTATATTGATATCATAAAACGTGGATATCATGGATAATGTGTTGCAAATGTCGCTTCATCTTTGTGAGATATAACACTAAAACATTGGAAAATTACTGACTATGAGAGGATGTTCTAGAGATATTAGGGTTGACAAAGGCAAAAATTGAACATCCAAACATCATCTAAAAGGAGCATGCGTGGCAAGTAACAAATAGGGGTGGCAATGGTTTGGGTGATCTGCTTGACCTGTTTTAGACAGCTTGGCCCCAGCCTGTGAAGCTGAAAGAGTTTTACTGTTGGGCTTAGGTCATTTAAACCTAACTTAATTCAATGTAATCCAAACACATTAGAAAGTATTTTTTATATGCTAGAAATTTGATGTATGCAAAGCAATTAGCTAGCAAGCTTGACTATTTTGTTATAAATATACAATAATATCTGAAGAAGGAAAATACAGTTAGATAACTAGTTAATTTTAGATATGCATAAGTTTGGCTGGATTAGGGCTGCTTAGGATCCAGCTAGGATGGATATTATTTGGGTCAAGCTTGTGTCTTTGTATGCCAAACCGGAGGATAGGTTGGGTCAGGCCATTACAATCTTGACTTTGGTCAGGACAGGTTATAAAGGCCTAAAAAGGGGGCTCTGCAGTGCACTGTAAATCATATCTGAATAATTATATTTAGATATCCTCTTATAAAATGCAGCATAAACAAAATAAATGGAGTGTCATTGTGGCATCACTGTCAGTGTGATTTCAAAGGGATACATAGAATTGAACATCACTTAGAATTGCAATTAATTTTTGGATCATTTAAGATAAAAAAATTCAGGTAATCATGAAAATGCTACAAAATGATAAATTAACCTTTGACATTCTACATTGGTTTACTGTCATTTTAGTTACAAGTGGATTAGGTAATATCAACAAATTGTCTGATTTGTTTTGGTGTCCATAATATTATTCCATTGTATTGGCCATTCTTTGAAAAACCAAAATATCCAAGATATTGTTAACATCAAATCTTACTATTAATTAAGATGTTGCATTGGAAAATATATATTCCCAACTTACATATTTGTGCATTTTATAAATAAATTACAGTGAGGTTATGTAACCTTGCTTTTACTGTATGCCTTGGAGTGATCAACATGGTTCTGTACCTAGCGGCCCCACTTTGGAAAAATATTCCATGTCCCTGCTCAGGTACCATGTACTAGAGTGACTTATGGTCCCGGTAAGTTTGGGAGGGCCATATCAGGCATTTTCCACACATTGGTGGGTTCTGGCAGATACCATGTTTTTCAAAATCTTAATGATGTATTATATGTGGAGAAAGAGAATGAAAGAGCCACTTGATCTTACTGGGTACTTTGCCTTTGATAATGACTATGGCATTGTGTGATGAACTATTTCCCTGTGTCTTCTTTTCCATTTAAAACAGGATAAAACTTGTTTGTTTCTCTACATCTGCAAACAAATTAAAATTACAATTCATGTAAATTAACTATATTAATATGAATTCAAGCTTGAATTTTGTAATCGTTGTGACCATTGTTTTTAATTTTTAATATTTGTGGGCCCTTACTTTTATCTCTCTGGCAGATCAGGTTATTGAGTAAATGGATGTTAGCTTGTCAGGAAATGGGGAAATACTGGGAGATGAAGTTACAGGAATGCATGGTACCCTGCCCAAGACAAAGAAAATTGAGGATATTCTTGAAAAAAAACACAGTAATGTGGTCCCCACAGCAGATGTGGCCTTTGTGATGGCAAGTGAGAAACAGCAGAAGTTACTGGGACATGCATCTGGAGATATTAATGTGGAGTATGGACCTGCTGAGAATGCTATGGTGGAGGAAAATCAGTTTTCAGTCAATGGAGTTCCATATAAGGATAGCGTAGATCAGGGCAGAGAAGCTGATTTGTCAAAGTCACTTCTGGAAGAAGGGGGAGAGGAAGGGAAAAATGAAGAAAACAATGCTCAAACACACCAGTTCTCTGTGGGTGAATTTGTGTGGGGTAAAATTAAAAGTCATCCTTGGTGGCCTGGGCAGATTTATGACCCTTCAGATGCATCTGGTTATGCTGGGAAGTACCGCCGGAGGGACCGTATCCTGGTAGCATATTTTGGGGATCGCACATTTGCATGGTGCTATCCATCACAATTGAAACCATTTTTGAATGAATTTGAACAGATGTCAAAACAGAGTAGCTCCCTGAGTTTTGTTAATGCACTGGAGGAGGCATTGAATGAGCTTGGTAGATGTGTAGAATCAGAGATGATATGTTCTTGTGTACCAGAAGAAACCCGGATTGGGCTTTGCAGATCACTTGCTATAAATGCTGGGATAAAGGAAGGTGTTACCATCCCTAAGGGTTGTGTTGGTGAACTTTCCATTACCGAATTTCAGCCTGCAAGCTTCTTAGCAAGTCTAAGAGAGATTGCTGAAGTTGTTTCTTTAATTGATTTGCTCAAATTCACAGTTCTCCGTAGTCAGCTATCAGCCTTCCATCTTGTAAAAGGATATGGCCCATTGCCAGTGTATCAGGAACCTCAGGGGATTACAGATCCTGAGGAGAATGCTGACAGGGATTTCCGACATGAAAATGAGTTTGGTAGTCAAAAGAGGGAAGTTGCCCATAGCTCAGCAGAAGAGGAATGGCTTTCTTTGCCGGCTACCATCTTCAAACATATGAAGGGCTTGTCTGAATGTCGGCCTGAGATCTCAGATGATAAATTATTCCAGAGGAAGAAGAAAAGCATGGCTGAACTTATGGGAGAGAAAATAGACTCTGAACTTGAAACTGATGCCAGTGATGTGGTGGAAGAAGGAAAGGTTGGTAAACCTTCTTTGCTTCCCAAAAGGCGGGAAAAGACCAAGAATTCTGCATCTTCATCTGCGAAAACAGGGAGTAAGAGTGAGAACAGTGAGGACGTGGCTAAAGGAGGCAAGACTGGGCGTAAAGCCACTCCTTCAGCAAGGAAGAGAAAGAGGAGCAATGACATATTTGGACCTCCTCTGATGGTAGAGGTGAACAAGACTTCAAGTGCTGAAAATAATGATGCTGAAGAAGGGACAGCATTGAATTCACCCAGGGTACGGAAGAAGAGCAAGTATTTGTCACCCCCCTATACATTCCTTGGTGGGTTTAAGGGCATGATCTCTTTAAAAGATGAGAGTGTGGACTCTCCAAAAGATACATTGGCTACTGAGGTTGGAGATTCTATCAATATGAAAGATTCTGAGACAGAAACTCCAGCAATGGCTTCAAATATTCCTCAGCCTGGAGAATCAGCAAACAGGACTGTTAGCCAGCCGACTGGGTCTTCACAACTTGTAAAATGTGGCAGGGAGACCTTTCAGAAGAGAGCTGCCAAACATAAAGCTCCTGGTGGCTTGAGTCCTAGAATGCCAAAGGACAGTAGCAAGTCTCATGTGGTGGAGATGATGGACATTGCATCTACAGATGAGATGCTTTCAGAAATAAAACTGGCAGCTCTTGATTGTCACTGCCTCCATTCTTCCGATGCAGTTGTAGGTTTCTTTACTGGATTTAGACATACTATGTATTCTGGCAATTCTGACCATAACAGTTACAAGAAATTCATGGAGGGCACAGTTAGCAGAAACAGGAAATCTCAACTCAGTGGACTTGGTGCAACAGCAAAACTTTCTGGCAAGGAAGAGCGATCTGTGGTTGCTTTGCATGGTAGGAGAAATAAAAACCAAGTTAAAGAACTTGGTTCGCTGGAAAAGAGTTCTGATGTGAGTGGCCATCCTTTGAAAGGTTCAGTTGGTGGAATGCTGGAAATCCAACATACACATTCATTTCCTGAGGGAGCTTCAGGTGGTAGTAAGATGGAAACCCAACACACTGAATATGGATTGTCTGGAAAGGCTCCTGGTGAGCCAGATCCATTAGGACCTCGTAAACGTGGGAGAAAGAGAAAATTGCTACTTGCAGAACACGGTTCATTGATAAGGAATTCTGTTGAGGCTGACTTATCTTTGGGAGATACAGTTAAGACAAAGAGAGGATCGCTACTCATGCATGGGTCTTTAGACAGTAATTCTGGCAATGGGGATTTATCTGCAGATGTATCACATCGTAGGAAGCGAAAAGTAAAAGATGATGCAATTTCACAATCCCCAAAAAAGAATTTGGGACAGTCTACACCAGGAAAAGCTGCTCGAGGTGGTAAAGTTGGCCGGCCTCGCCGTACTACTGGCAGTTCAGGTGTTATGACAGACCATCAAAAGGGTAATGAAGAAAGTCCAGCAGCTTTGCTCTTGACCTTTGCACCAGGTGTCATGTTGCCTTCAAAAGATGACCTTGTAAAGATGTTTGGGAAGTTTGGAGATCTGAAGGACTCAGAAACAGAAGTGCAGAGAGATTCAGGTTGTGCACGTGTTGTATTCACAAAGAGCTCAGAAGCTGAAGAGGCCTTCAATAGCTCAGAGAGGAAAAGTGCTTTCGGACCAGCTCTTGTCAGCTGCAAACTGCGTTATCTGCAAGCTCTGGAAACCAATGGTAGTTTGCAAGCTCCACAAGTTGAAGCAAATGGCACGGCAGGGCCTCAGCTGCAATTCATGCAACAGAACCTTCAAATGATGATGTCAATGCTCTCTGAGTCAGCACAAGGCGATGCAGTGCCAGGGGAGAAGCTCTCACCTGAAGTTAGAGCACATTTAGCAGATGAGGTCGGTGGCCTCCTCAAAAAGGTGGCCACGCTGGTGAACTCTACATCTAAGCCATCCTTCCCGTAAAGAAAAAAATTCCTGACCTAATTCATGTCAGGGAGCATGTTCCTCATTAGGATGCTTGTAGAATGATCATGTATGGATATATGTAGTACTTTTGAGGTCGATTTCATGCATGATGAGTATATTAGGTTCTATTGTAATAGCTGTCAGTCTGTTGTCCCCCTTGTTTGTATAACATGGAGATTAGCTCTTTTATTACTCTGGTTTCTAACTCTTTGTTTGTGAGCTTTTTCTGAGTGTCTGCCTGCATGGATTCCAGCAGCAACATAATCAGGTAGTAATCCTGCTTGCTACGGTAAATGACGCAATGGCGCTTCTCAAATCCTCCGACCAGTCCCACCCAACCTGATCATTATGCCGGTCCTCCGACGCTGTTTTATCAGATTCATTGTCGATGATTTTTTAGTGTGACGGTCAACATTGCAGGGCTCACAAGATGTGCCAACTTCAAGTTCAACACATTTTGTTAGAAGTATAACAAATTATTTCTAATATAAGCTGTTACAAAAGTGGCCTGCCTAGCACAGGAGTATTACCGGCGTTTGTGTTGTTTAGTTTTAATGATTAGGGATACGATGTTGGTCAACTCCCTACAAACTCATCGATCCGACTCGCCCAACTAATCGTCACGACACCGGCTTTAAATTAAAACAGGGAGCAGACTTAATGGTGGTTTGCAATTCTAAATATATTGATAGGGATGGATCATGATTCGAAATCACCAAACTTGAGATATTATTTCGATTGTTGATCATACTGTATTTTCCTAACCATCAATTTCTGTATCCATTGGAGAAACTACCAGCTCTAATGTAATAAGACGAACGTCGGGAAGACAGATTCCGCTGAGAGTGTGGGCCTTGACTGAGATTTGTTAATTTTTATGCTTCTATGAACAAGTTAAATTAAGAAGAATATTGAACAGTCCTTGCGCGTGAAATGTTTGTTTATGTTTACAAAAGAAGAAATGTTAACAATTGCGATGGTATCTGTAATGGTGCGTCCTGAGTATGAACCGTCCCAGCTCGCCAGTGTACTGAAGTCAAAAGTCCCCAGCCAAAAATAAAAACCGTGACGGTAGGCTCTGGCACCGGCAGCAGAGAGAGAGAGAGAGAGAGAGAGAGAGAGAGAGAATGGGATGTGAGAGCCTTTTCTACACTCTCTTCATCACCCTCTCCGTTGCCGCAATCACATACAATATCATCATCTCCGCGAATGCCCCGCTGAAACAGGGGTTTCCCGGCCCAGGTGGGTATAACAAACCTTCCTCTTCTCGCATTATCTCCGTTGATCCCATCATCAAGATGCCCGTTGACCGATCTCGCGATGCTGCCCCCAAGAAGCGCCTCTTCCACACCGCTGTTACCGCGTCCGACTCCGTCTATAACACCTGGCAGTGCAGGATCATGTACTACTGGTTCAACAAGTTCAAAAAGGGGCCTGGTTCGGAGATGGGCGGATTCACAAGGATTTTGCATTCCGGAAGGCCCGATAAGTTTATGCATGAGATCCCCACGTTCGTTGCTGATCCTCTGCCTCCTGGGATGGATCAGGTAACAGTGCTTCACACCGCGACCCTCCCCTTCCCCATCCCCATCCCCACCCCCTACTACTGAACATATGGAACTGTAATTAATTCAGTGTTGCCGGATGTGTTTGGTTGAAGAAAAGTTCATGGCTCTCTATGTAACCAATTCGGTACAGAATTTAATGCTATTACATGACTTCTTGTTCGACTGTCCACCATGGCCTGACATTGGTGGCGGAGTTCCTTTTATAATACAATATCATAAAATCAATTCCACAATAAGTCGGTAACATTTGATTAATTGAACAAAAAATTCTAATAAGTATTTTTGCATTATAATCACTTCCAAGTAATACACATTTTTTCATTATCTGCATTAAAGAAAATGCCCTTCCCATTGTTGTGATAGTAACAAATAAAAACAATTTTAATTTTATAAATAAATAAAATACTAATGAACAAGATTTTTTTCATTACTAGCTTCTCAGCAAAGTTATGAACAACATTCAAGTTTGCAAAACTATTATGTGTGTGAATGTCAATAATGTAAAATTTAACCTAATTGTTGAATGCCATAAGATCAATTAGAAAGAAAAAAAAAAAAAAAAACTTGGATGAGTGTAATTAGGTAAAGTGAATCAACTTTGCTTTTTAAAAGTAGAGAAAATAATACATAGATTCCTTACATCGAAAATATTCAATCTAAAGCTTCCTAAGTAGAAAAAACGGAAAGATAAGAAAGACTATTTGATTTTAGTTTTCTTAACTTAAATAATAGGTAAAAAAATAAAAATAAAAAATTAATTAAGAGATTCTTAAATTGAATTATTGGAGAATAGAATAGCACATATATATTTTACAATTCCCTAAATCAATTAATAGTTTAAAAATGAGAAGAAATGAGAAAAAACTTAATCTATGATTAGTAAAAAATAAAAAAATGCAGTATAAAAGAAGAAAGAAAAAAGAAGTACCTTAGTGTTCTTTCCTTTTCTCTTTTCCTATTAATGCTTTACAAAATTGAACCTCGCGTAGCTCGTTGCTTGTGCGGTTGCACAAGAAGAGTTGTGATAGAAGAAGAATTGTAAAAGATGAATGCTGCAAGAGATTTATAAAATATAAATTTGAAGCTACAGTCACTTGCATCCATAAAAATCTTCAAAGATTATGCTAGCATATGTATAAATACTCTAGATTGATTCATTAGATAGGAATAGGATTTTAGTTACATAAACATGAGTTATGATATATATATATATATATACACATATATATGCCCCCTAAAATAAAAAAAAATTTGAGGTGGCCAATTCTATATAAAATTCAAAAATTAATAGCATTTTAAAAGTTTTTTTCCTAAATTTTTTGAATTCATAATCACATGGCTCTGCTGCTGCCTGACATAAAGAAATGCAGTTGGCCATCCTTTCTCAATTTGGAGACTTTTATAGGCTGATTTTGAACATTGATATGGGAAGTATAATATCAAATCTTTTTATTTCTTTCTTTTCCGGTAGCTGAGAATGCTGGGTTTTCACTCTTCCTCATTTTGCTACTATTACGTAACTTTTAATTCTTATTTTATGCATGGAACTCGTGGTTTCTTGATTTTCCTATGTATTAGCTATTTATGGATATGCATTTGATAATGTTATAGAATAAAATGTCGTTGAGTGTGCTGACCTGATAAGGACTAGAATGTATGAGAAGGACACATCATGAAAAGCTGTTTCCCACCTAAGTGAGGTCAGCCAAGAATAGGCTCTCCATATCATGGGATAATTTGACATTGATGATTCTTTGAATTCTTTCATTGCAACTTGCTTTTCTTTTCTCCTATAACTCCTTAGATACTTGTTGAATTAAGATTTCTTACATCTTTCAATTTTTTTCACAAGAATATTCAAGAATTCTTTTTTCCTGCCACAATACCTGTTGTCTCTGCAGTCCGCATGGTTGATTTTGAGGTGTTTTTTTCACTGGACTTTGTGCTACAATTTCAGGGTTATATAGTCCTTAATAGACCTTGGGCATTTGTTCAGTGGCTTCAGAAGGCTGATATCAAAGAAGAGTATGGACATTTGCTATAAATTGATTGTAGAAAAGTTTTAGTCTCTATTTCTCTATTATGTAAATAAAACATTGAAATTTTTGCATTTTTTGGGTAAACACGTTGTACACAGATATATATTGATGGCAGAACCAGATCATGTTTTTGCAAAGCCTATACCAAACTTATCAAAAGATGGGCTTGGAGCTGCATTCCCTTTTTTCTACATAGAGCCCCAAAAGTATGAGTCTACTCTCCGAAAGTTCTTTCCTGAAGACAAGGGGCCAATTACGAATATTGACCCCATTGGAAATTCTCCAGTCATCATTGAGAAGGTAATCTTTTTACTCAATGAAGAAATTACTTTTTACTCTTATGGTTTGTTGATGTATCCATCCAATGGATTTAGGCATCTCTTAAGAAGATTGCTCCTACATGGATGAATGTGTCTTTGGAAATGAAGAAGGATCCCGAAGCAGATAAGGCATTTGGCTGGGTTCTTGAAATGTGAGGACTTAACACTTTTTTTTTCTTGTGATAATTTCTTCTTATTCTTTTACATTTTGTTTTTTCACCTTATGAATCTTTCTTTCAGATAACAAGAAGCCTGCTATTTTCTTGAGAAATTATATATGATTATAAGTCCTACAGCATGCATAGTATATATGAATTGGGCTTGAGGTTGTTTGCTCAAGACAAGTTGACACTCTGGGTACAGCATATGTGGACAAACCCTCATTTTGTAAATCCTAGTTATCTGCTCCCTTAATGCTCTTTTTGGAACTAAATTGAGACTGTCATTGGATATCCTTTCTTAGGCATCAATTCAGGATTGTCCATCCTAATTCTTATGTGAGTCTTTTTGGGATGGGGTTTTGGGCATCAATCACATGTGTCACCATAACATAACATTTTTCTTTGTTAATTTCCAGAACCTGTTTCATGTCTCTTGTCATTTACAATCATCATTGTTTTATAGGTATGCTTATGCTGTAGCATCTGCTTTGCATGATGTAACCAACATCTTGTACAAGGACTTCATGATTCAGGTTAGAGTAATTCAGCTTATTTTATTCTTTCTTGCATCCATATCATACACTACTTACCTTCCTTTGCTGCTTGTCGTCACAAAGCCTCCCTGGGATTTGGAAGTTGGCAAGAAGTTCATAATTCATTATACTTATGGATGTGACTATGACATGAAGGTGTGCTTTTTTCTTTCTTTCTTTCTTTTTTTCTTTCTGTGTCGATTGAATGCTTAAGAATATTCAGTGTTTACATGCTTCTTTGAGTTTTCCTTGTGGAAGCTGTGACCATAGTCAATGACTCAATATATATTTTTTTCATACGTGAATATTTTATTGGACTCCACCACATTTAATTAGGAACATATATTGTTCTTTTCCATGAAACTGATATTGTTGTGTGCTTTCCAATATTTTCTATTGACTCCATTCATGTTCTGGTCTATTTTCAGGGCAAGTTAACTTATGGAAAGATTGGGGAATGGAGGTTTGACAAAAGATCATATGAGCATAAACCTCCTCCTAGAAACCTTCCCTTGCCACCACCTGGAGCCCCAGAAAGTGTGGTATGTTTAACCTATTGTTGAATTTTTTTTTTAATTTCAATGATTTCATGAATAATATAAAGAGTAGAAGCAGAGGACATGTTTTGCTCATGAGCTTACACACGATGCTTGGTCAAGATAATGATGCCTTTTTTCCCCTTTTCTTGAAATGGGAGAGTAATTGGGTGTCTTCAAGTTTCAGTAGCCTAAGCCTTTTTTGGACATTACAGTGGGGTAGCTATTTGCTAATATCTCTGATATCAATTCATTAAAAAAAATTAATATTGAATGAACTTCATCATCTGGCTAAAGGGACACATTTACAGACTTAAGATCAATGAATCACATATTTCAGATTGTGAATTAAATGATTTGAATTAATGATCCTAACAACTTAACTGTCATAATGAATTAGAGGGTGGAAGCAAAAAAAAATTAATAGATGGCATTTTGTAACATTCAATTTACATGAGGCTATCATTGAGCTTTTGAGAAGTTCAATGAGTTGAAACCTTGAATTTAATAGAAGAGCATTCTCCATGCCTTGTGGATACAGCATGGAAAAAGAATAAAGAATTGACACTCTGGAAGTCGTTATCTTGATTTTTGGATAGTTCGGTGTTGTTCGTTATTATTTTACTTTGCTCGAGGATACAAGCATGGAGTGCATTAGTGATCCCATGAGTTTTGGTTCCATTACAATGTTCAGGATATGATTATGAAGAGGACCAGAATCTATATAAATGTCAAAATTCACAGGTCTTGGTTCCAGGTTGTTGCTGTCCACCTTTGCCATTTTCACATTTTTCTCATGGAGAATGGGAGGATTTTTATCCTGAGTAATCTTGCTTAGTGTTTCTGTGTTTTCAAAAGCATTTGAGGCATTGCCTTTGGGAGACGAAATGGTTTCCAATTCATATCCAAATGCCCAATAGATCTTAAAGAGTGTCACATTCTGATTGCCATGTCATTTCTTCGTTCAAGTTTTGTACTTGGGTTGAACAATGCCTCCATTTCTTGGTTTCATTCATTTAATTAGTCATATGCACAATAATGGTTGCGAAATTGTAGCCAGTTTGTAGTTTTAACTATCAACTACCCAAACAAGCTTACCTAATTTCTACCTAAACATTTCTGAGAAGTTTTCTGGAGTCCCGCTCTCTTTTCTGTTCTTTTTTTTTTTTTTCTGATTTATCCCAAATGAGGGGGAAAAGAATCTCCTCTTCATTTCTTTTCACTGCCTTATGGTTGACCGTGCAGTCTTTTCTGTATATACATTTGTGTTATTTAACAGAATATATAATTTTGAACCATCGGGTTATCGTTTGGTTGGTGTAAACTGTAAACAGTTTGTCACTTCATTCTTATTTGGCTGTAATTTGGTGAGGATCATTACTATCAAATTGTATCTTGCTCAGTTCTGCTGAACTGTGGAATTATTTGTTGACCATGTTGAGGTAGTTTTTGGATCATACTGGTTATGATTGTCCATTCCAGCTGAGAAGAAATGGCCAGATTTGTTATGGATGTCTTCCATAAAGTAATACTTCAAATTCTAGTCAACATTGTCTCCAACTACGCCTGAAATGTATATAACTGTTTCAATTATGCATCCAAACACTAGGAAGAAACTTTTCATTGGCATGATTTCTTAATGATCAACCCATGAATTGTTTACTAACACTATATTTACACATGGGTGAAATGTTTCCCTCCAATCTCGAAGTGTTTTGTTTTTATGCGATTAATCTGCAGGTGACATTGGTGAAAATGGTAAACGAAGCCACTGCCAACATCCCTGGTTGGGATGCCTAAGACAAATGATGCTGACTTGAATGAATTCCAATTAAACTGTCATTATACTCCATTGTGTGATGGATGAGGATGCTCATGCATGTACGGCTTAATCTATACTGCACTCCAGTCATCTGAAGATTAAATTATTGAACTCCCTCATACATGCTCCATTCCAATGATGTCAAGATAAGAAGTGCCGAGTTCCCTCATACTATTGCTTCAGGCGAGCAAACAGTTGTAGCCTTCCCACATTGTATTTGGCCCGTAAAATGTTTGTTAGCTGCGTGGTAAAGCCTTATCGTGGTAGTGGTTTCCTTTTATTTCTTTTATTGAGTCTTTTTCGAGTTGACGAGCATATTCAGAACTCCTTGTTCTTTTTTTTTTTTCTTTGGTTGCCATGGTAATTCTATTGCAGTGCTGATGTGTGGTTTTATAACATTAATGGACCCATTAAAAAGCAACTGAGCCCACGTTGATTCATTTCAATCTTATATATGAATTTCTGGTGCTATGTAGTCAAAATCTGAATATTAAATGTAAAGTTTTCCATGGTTCTATGGCTAGTAGGTTAAGAGCTAATGTCCAAGAGCCTGCATATGGGTGGAAAATGGAAATTTTGAATAAGAAAATTGTGGGCATGTGAACAAAAATGGAATCGTTGTCCGATAGCTGGTCTAATATGGTTTGGTAGGTCGACCACGTCCAAGCTTAATAAATCATTCTGGTCTCTTATTACAAGTAGCCTTCTTGGTGCTTATCCCAAGCCAAAAAATCTACCGCCCTAGTTGGATGTCTAAAACGGAAGGTAAGTCTCAGGTAGCTGAAAACTTTTTGCTTAAGAGGAAGAAGAGCTTCAGGTTATGCGCGATATTCAACAGCAGCACCCCTGCATTTTGAGGTAAAGAAGTTCTTGGCCTTTGGTAGGCAAGCACCTAATACGGAAGAAGCCAAGGAGGACAATTAGGTGTTTAAAAATTGAAATCTTGAAAGCTTAAGGAACTGATATTAATTGCAAGGAAAGAAAATGAAAATACGAGTAATGTAACACAGAGAATTTATAGTAGTTTGAACCAAACTCGGCACATGATCCACTGAATCAGGCTCTTAGTTTTGATTCTTGTAGGCACTTTGTGAAAATTTATAATAACACAATCACTCTTAACTTCTAATTTTTATAGCCCCATTTGTTTTCTATAACTCAAAGAAGTTGGACAGCTTCGCTTTTTGGCGCAAAGAACTCGTCTTATTGAGGAGCAATACAATTGAAATAAATGAAGAAATAAACTGTCCCTTTTTAAGCTAATTATAAAAATTAAAGCTTACTAAATTTGCAGTTCAGAAACTTTAAAGCACTGAGAAGCTCTTTTAAATGATCTTGAATGGTTTGAAGCATGAAGTTTAATACACACTTAAAGCACTTAAGCTCCGATCCTTGTTTTTTCCTTGTCTCGTTGTGACAAAGACATTGATTTAATGCATATCTGATCTAATTCATGAGAAAACATGTAAATCCTTTAAATTTACTAAAATATGAGGTTAAGACAGCGTTAAAAAAGCTCAATAAGAACAATCATAACGCGGAAACATCAGTCTATTAAAGAATAGCCATTTCTATAACCTTTTGTGTATTTTGCTTGATGAATGAAAATGTCTTTCTTCATTTGCTTGATTTAATGACCTAAGAAGAAACTGATTTCTCCAGTTAAATTCGTCAAATTTACCATGCATGACTTCAGAAAACCTTTTATAGTTTTTATTACTTGCATTAAATATTAAATCATCAACATAAATTTAAACAATAAGAATATTCTTCATATCATGTTTAATAAATAAGATTCCATCTACTTTACCCCTTGAAAAATAAAAACTTGTTAAGCCTCTAATACCATGTAGGAGCTTTTTCAAATTATAAAAGGCTTTTCTGAGTTTGAATAAAGGATTATATGAATCTTCAAATCCAAAGGGTTGTTCAACATTAACCTCTTCATTAATGAAATCATTTAGCAATACACCTTTGAAATCTATTTGAAATAACTTAAAAGTCATAAAGGATGCAAAAGCAATAAGCATTTTACCAGCTTGCATAAGTATTTTCAAAATTTATTCATTCTTTTTTATTGTATCCTTTCGCCACAGGTCTTATTTTATTCTTAATAATTAATCTAGATTTATCAAGTTTATTCCTAAAGTTCCATTTGGTTTCAATGATATAATGGTCTTTTTTAGGTGTTTGAACTAAAGTCCACATCTATTCTTTTTAAATTGGTTTAACTCCTCTTGTATAGTCATGATTTGATTGTAATATTTCAAAACTTGGTTTATATAGGTTGGCTTTATTTGAAAAATAAAGATAAACTATTATTTGGTCTTATTTATATCATAAATAACACCAATTATGCAATCTCTAGGACAAGCATGCATCAATATCCAATACTTGGAAAGATCATCCTTATCTTCCTCATTTAGCTCATTCTTTGTGGAAGGCTCAGTTGATGGTTCATTTGATGCTCCAACTTCATCTTCTTGGTTTTGCTATTGTGTAGGCTTTGTCTTCATTCCTTAGTTGTATCCTTTCTACTTTCCTTGTTAGTTAATTTGTTTCATAATCAAAACCACTATATCTCTTCACAGGATTAGTAGTTTTATCAAACTTTATATGAACTAAATCTTTTAGAGTTTTAGTCCTTTTGTTATAGATCCTATAAGCTTTATTAATAATGGAATAATTAGGAAAATTTTCCTCATTAAATCTTGCATAAATTTTTCTTAGATTTTCCTTATTATTGTTATTAATAAAGCACTTATAGTTAAAAGCAAAAAAAATATGATATATTAGATTTTTTGTAATAATACAACTCAAATGGAGTTTTGTTGAGAAGGAGCCTAATATAGAAATGTCCACAATATTGTAAGTGGTATTTTGAACCGTTAAAAATACACGGCAAATTGTAATCACTTAATTTGGTCCTCATTATGTCTTACAAGTTATTATTTCTTTCTACTGCTACATTTTATTAGGTTGTTCTTACCGTAAAGTAGGTATAAAGAATGCTATTTACTTCACAAAAGCTATTGAATCACTAATTCTCAAACTTTCTACTATGATCACTCTAGGTATTAAGGATATGAGAGTTTAATTTTATTTTGTAAATGTTTGTCAAAGATTGAAAAAATTCATTTTTGAAGGTTAAAAATATTATCCATATGAAAATAGAATAGTTGTCCATAATTACATAGGCATAATGTTTTCTACTTAGTCTTTTTGCTCTTGTTGGTATAATAAAATCCATATATAGCAACTAAAATGGTCTGTGTACATTTCCTTTCGAGGTTTGAAGGATTACTTCAATTATTTGCTTTTGAAGCAAGCATCATATAATTGGACCTTATTATAGTTGAGTTTAGGCAAGCTAACTACAAGATTCTTTCTAAAATTTTTGCAATCAAGTATATATTTGCATGGATTAGCCTTCTACGGCTGAGCCCTGGGCTAGAGCTACAGCATCGTTGTAATCTATGCATATTTTTACAATGGTAGGCAAAATAGGATCTCTATTATATATTTAAATTTTTGCCCTACAAGAAAATGTGCCTTTACACTTCTTTAATTAGCTATTAGTGTGGGTAGAAATTGTATATGCTAAAATTTTTGCATTGATGAAAGATTTGGATTGACTTGGTTTATAAATATTAAAAAAATTTATTAGCCATTCTATAATCGATTCATCTAATGTGATGCCAAAGTTAGCCCAATCCCAATTTTGTAATTATTTTTTATCCTATCACATCTTATAAGCGAGGTCCATGTATTCATCATGTTTCTGCCCATTCATTTTGAGGAAGACTAAAAATTCCTAGGCTTTAATAGATGGCCATTCTCAATAGCTCTCATTCTAAACATATTTCACTCTAATAATAAACAGTACATTTTTTTTTTTACTTTGGATAGCTTGCACTTTGCTCTTGATTGATGTTTTCAAATGATTCAACTTTTGCTCTAAATAGCCTTTTGTAATATTTGAACTAAACTAGAGGGCTTAGATTTTACGATCAAAACCATTTATTTGATTAGCCATCATAAGCTAGAGAGACCAACAATTGGCATTGATTTAGAAGTCTAGAAGTCCAGGCTATCCAATTATCAGCCAATTCTTTGGGCCCTTATCTAGAGAAGCTATTTGGATGTCTTCAAAATGTTTAACTTGGATCATCCTTCAGTATCAGACCATTGATCGGAATAATGGGCCACATCGATTAAAGAATCTGCATAGTAGAAGTCTAGCAAACGTAGAAAGGTGCTCATATACCACCCATTCAAAAATGATAGGATGGAATAATTTTTGTGCATATTTCATTTAAAGTATTTGATTTGAGTTTATTTATAATTTATAATTTTTGAAAAGTCTTTTATAATTTTTAAGTTTTTTTATAAGGTTGCTTGGCTAGGTTATTTAAGATACATTTTTGGTTTCTCTTCTCCCTAATTCTTCTTTTACTTCTCTCGGTCTTTTTACATGCATTTTCGTCTGTCTTCTTTCCTATATCTCTTTTCTTTTTCTTCTAATTCTCTTTTATTCTCTTTTAATTTTTTTAGGGCATTTACTAATACACCTACATATTCTTCAAAATCGTTGTTAAGTAATTTTAAAATTCTCATAACACCCTGGGCAAATACTGATAGAGTTAGAAAAAAGAAAAAGAAAAATGACAGTGGAAAGTAAACGTAAAAATAAAAAGAGAAAATCATGATGAAAATATGTGAAAGGAAGAGGGAGGAGCCCCTCTTTGAAGAATCCGGATATTGGTAATGTCCCATTCATCTTCTCGCATCCAGACCCATAGAACTACATTACTTTCTTTGTAATATCGTTTATGCATTGATGCTCATGGTTGACCTTTCCTTAAAACCATACTGCATTGATTTCTATTTATCCTCATCTTTTTAGTTGTTTCTCTTCTGATCTTACCTAAATTCTGCTCGTTTTAGTTCTTAAAAGGGGTTGCCTTTGTTTTCCAAATTCTGTTTCATCCCATTTTAGATCTAAGTATTTCATGGATCCAGTAGGACAACTTTTATTTTGTGTCTGGATAGTGTTGGTCCCTTAGGTGTCATTAGCTTGAGAGGGGTTGAATTAAGCTTCACAAACTTATGGCCAAATTAAAACCATGCAGCAAAGAAATCAGAAAGAGTATACAAAATATACTGCACAAATTTATTGGTTTAGCCCTACTTGTTTTCCTACTCCACTCAATAAGATAATTTGTTGTCTTAGGTTCCACTAATCACCAATCTTCCACACACTAGTGGTTTTTTCAAGCTCAACAATAAACTTTTACAATATAATCACTACAAGTTTACTCTCTTATAGAAATCAAGCCCTTATTGCAAATATCCCAAACTCGTAGAAGCTACACTTCACTAAGAGAAAAACCAAAAAACTTTTGTACACATATTTTGCCTCTAAAAGGCTTAGACATACACTATAAAGAGGGAGTGATTAAGAGTTTACTCAATGAAGAACAAGTTCTTTGAATCCTTTATATGAATAAAGATGTATCTTGAATGCTTGAAAAGAGTTTCAATGTAGTGGAGTAGTGACACTTCTGGAAGAAAGCTTGTTTATAATGTAAATGCGCAATGTAAGCTTAGATATTTTAAAATTTCCTTTTCCTTCTAATGGAGTCTCTATTTATAATCATTGGAAGGATTCATTACCATTTGAAACTTGACTACTAAGATTTTAGGTGTTGAATCTGATTTGTGAAGATCATATAAAATAGTTCAATTGTAATGACAAACCTCTATGGGACTTATAATCCTCTATCAAAAACTCTGTCAAATGAAAGTGTCAGAAGAACTCTATGACTTCCTTTGTCAATTCCTTTGTGAAAAATAGTCATTACTAGATATAATGATAGACCTTTGTGATGCATGAGGTTTTCTCTGCCAACACTTCTATTGAAAAATAGTTGTTACCGTTTTTAATGGCAGACCTCTATAGTTGACCAAATTCTTCGTGGATTCCCCTAACTGTTCTAGTAGCTCCAACTACTTGTAAAGCTAGTTCACAGACCTTTATCATTTTGAAGTTCTCTTTGTGGGTTCCCGAGGGTGGCTTAACTCAAGAGGGGAGGGGTGAATTGGGTTTATGAAAATTAATCGCTTAACCCCTACAAGATTACTTTCCCTCTTCTCATGCTTGTGTGCTGTACAATGTAAACTCAGTAATAGAACATTAAAGTGCAAGGAAATAAACAAACAAACACACACAAATAATACAATTTTTATAGTAGTTTGGGAACCCCGTCCCTACATCCACTCTTCTAAGAGCACACACTCATTGTGCCTTGGGTTCCACTATATCTCATATAATAGAAATACAATAGTGCTCCCAGCACTTCCCAAGATTCCAGCTCTATGAGGCATAAACAAGTATTCCCTGTTGAACCAAATGGTGCATATGGCAAACAACCAGGTTTTCATGATGAGCAACAACATATAAGTGAACATGTGTGATACTAATAAGTGTGTTCCCAAGCATTACAGAAACAGATACGAGCATACAAGGAAACAACTCAAATGGAGTGGACAACGAACATAAAGAACTCATCAACAAGCAAACTCCACTGACAGAAAAGAAGACAAAAATGATTAGAAAGAATGATACTGAAACTTTGAAAAGAAGCCATCAAGTAAATCTATAGCTATGAAATTCAAGCCTCAATGAGTGATCAAAAAATTATCTAAAGATAAAGTCAGTGTCAGATAGTATCTGCCTCAGGAAGATTTAGACAAATTGTTCCATGGATAAGTCAGAAAAATTGCTTATAGCCAACACTTATCTACAAGAAATAGACAAATTCAGTTTGCAAAAGCAAGAGATGAAACTAAGCTGAAATCAGATAAATGAAGAAGCTAAAATGGAGTCAAATTAGTCAAGCATTTGTCCCTCATATAATGCTCATCTGAAAAATGAAGAAGTTAAGGAACCTGTCTGTAATCTCTGCAGAAAATATAGAAGATGAAGTCAAAGCGGCACAACAACTAAAGAAGAAAACTTTGTTTGTCATCTTCATCTACAAGAGTTGTCTGCAACTAACAAAAATCAAACCATCATATTAAAAAGAGTGACTAAAAGGAGGATTCATCTGCACATTACAACTTTGTCTATCACTTACGATAGACAAACTAACAGACGAACCATCTAGAAGATGTTGTCTAAGGCCTGCAACTCCGTCTGCTGATTTCAACAGACAAACAACAGACAAAGTACATTTTGTCTATTGGGAAAGAAGCCTTGTCTATAAAAAAAAATCATCTACTAGTTACAATAGACAAAGTCACTTCGGATGATGAAAAGAAGACTTCATCTTATGAAAGTCACTTCATCTGCTATGAAGAAGCTTTGTCCGTGCCACAAGGATGGCCTGCTACTTACAATAGACAAAGCCACTTTGGCTGATAAAAAAAAGACTTCGTCTAGTGAAAGTCACTTTGTCTACCATGAAGAAGTTTTGTCCGCGCCACAAAGATCATCTGCCACTTAAAATAGACAAAACTACTTTGCCTAAATGAAAGAAACTTTTTTTGTAAAGAGAACATCGCCTGATAAGCAACAAGGAAGAAGAACTTCATCTACACCTCTACAATTCATTTTTTACTTATAACAGACAAACCAGAAGATGAAGTAAAATGTTGCAATG
Source organism: Pouteria campechiana (assembly GCA_036873735.1). NCBI lineage: Eukaryota > Viridiplantae > Streptophyta > Magnoliopsida > Ericales > Sapotaceae > Pouteria > Pouteria campechiana. The sequence goes on from JAYJMB010033078.1 coordinate 28,749, forward strand.
GTCTCTAACAAAATTGCAAAAGAAAATTGTCTATTATGTGGATATACTCAGAGCAACTTTATCTATTACTTACAGAGACAAATCCTAGACATGATCTGACAAAGTTCTCAGATAAAATATGATATATCATGAAGAGTATAAGCTACCTATACTAGACATTATTGACTGCACTCTCCGGTTAAAATCTTATTCGAAGCAGATTTTATTAAACAGATCGGACAAATCGAGCTAAGTTAAAGATGGAAAAAAATTCAAAGGAAAGCAGTTTAATTTCTAATAAAGGTTACAACTTTTAGAGGCTGCGTGCCTTTAGGTTTAATGGGCATCTTTCTAAAAGAATGAAAGAGTTAGTCAAGCAGAAAAGTCTTTATCCGGCATTTGCTAAAATCAAAAAAGTATATTCTTTAAGAACGACGTTGTAGGCTTTCCAACTACAAATGAGTTTCTCACGAAGACAACTTTTCAATGGGAGAAATCAGAATGATCTTGAATATTCAAAGGAAAGTCAACTACCTCCAACGAACAGAAATTTCTGAAGCAATATAAAAGTAGTGCAGTGTCAATGAAGGAGGTTGATGAAGGTGAGAGAAAAATAAGAAGAGAGTTTAATCAAGTAACATCTCTCAATTAGACTATGATTTCTCTTAGATAATCAATCTCCATTGCGCTGATAGAAAATGAGCCTAAAAGTTCTATCTTAATTAAACACTTGGAGTATTGATATCTAATGAGCTTCAATGAAATATCATTTTATATATGAGCCTAATCTTTGTAGAAATATGCCTAAGAAAAGAGGCAATGTAACATGAAAAAAGAGTGTTGTTAATTAGTGGGCTCTGAAAAATCAATAAGTTTGCTGGTGATCTTTGAAACTAGTGAATTTCTTTATGAGTTCGTAAAACTAGAAGAGTGTTGGGAATACTATGCTCATGCCCCTTGGAGCTAGAATCTAGAAGAGTATTGGAAACACTATCTAAGCCCCCTAGAGCTGTAATTTAGAAAAGTACTGGGAGCACTTGTGTACTTCCATTACATGGGATATAGTAGAACCCAAGGCACAATGAGTTGGTGCCCTTGGAAGAGTGAATGTTAGGATGGGGTTCCCAAACCAATATAAAAGTTATGTTGCTTGTGTGTGTGTTTATTCCCCTATTTTGTTTTTCATTAAGTATAGCATTATCACTCACATTATCATCCACACACAATAACCTACCTAAAATAAGAATGACTAAGAGAAGTCAAATTTGGAAGTGAAGCAATCACGTTGATTAAACAATCAGATATAGAAATTACATATGTATTGAATCACTACTTCTTCTTAGCTCAATAATTTTTATTTGGCCATAATTTTTATATGCTCAATTCACCTCTCCCCTCTTGAGCTATTCATTTATATGGGACCAATATTCCCAACACTCTTCTGAATTTTAGCTCCAGGGGGTGTAAAAATAGTGCTCCCAACACTCTTCAAGTTTTCACGAGCTCACCAAAAAACTCACTGGTTTCTAAGATCACCAGCAAACTTAATAGTTTTCTAGAGATCACCAATAAGTATCTAATTTTTAGATTAACCAAAAAATTAATACACTTTTACAAGGTGCTACAATGAAGCATAGGGGAATATGTGATCCTTTAGCAGCTCTATGTAATACATAAAGATCTTCCTAGAATGTAGAGATAATAGTTATAATGATCTAAAGGTTAAAGCTCATTAAAGATAACTGAAGGTTAAGCTTGTGGCCTTGGGTGGAAGGATTTGTATAAGGTTTAACTCATTTGAAAAGTATTCCTTCACCACTTTGAATCATCTCACCTCTTCTCCTTACATAACTCTCTTGAAAACTTAACTGTTAGAGGAATATGAGCTTCATTGAATGCAGAGATGAAGGTAGATGAGCAGGAATAAATGTAGAAGATCATTCTAATAATCTCCCATTTGAAAAAACTGTCTTTAAATTAATTCCTATATTCTTAGAGTTATTCTGCAATGCCGACCTTGACATAGAAGAAAGTGAATAGCTAGTTCAAGCAACTAATAAATGAGGAGATGCTGCAACTTTAACTTGATTCATGGTTTTGGAAAGAAGAAAATAAATTCTGACAAACTTAGTTGCTCCACTTTGACTGGTACTTTATTGTATTTGTCTGAAGTTAACATTAGACAAACTCTTTCTAGCTGGACAAAGTCTCTTTGTCTCCTACTTTGTTCATAGTTGATTCTAGACAAATTTAGGCTTCTTCATTTTCAAACAAATGTGTTTTGCTCTTTGAACTTCTTCTTCCAACTACTGCATTTTCATTATTTCTTTGAATAGTATGAGATTTCAAATAGAGTATTCAGACTGACATCTTTGAGGATATTTTAAAATCTTTGTAACTCAAATTTTCTGAACTGTGGTAGATGGTTAGAACAAATATTTGCAGTCCTGCACTTGGAAATTTGAATGGGTTCTTGATGTTTGATTCTTGTTTAGTACTTAGAACCTTCAAGCATTTCGTTCTCCTTCAATGGATTGTCTATTTTTACAATCCAGAAAGGTTGTGAACTACTTGGAAGAATATTGTTGCAAGATATAGCTGTTGAAAAGTATTGAATTTTTGATATTTGAAAATAACAAATTTTCACTATAGGAGCATTACTTTAGCAAATCATTTAGTAACGTTTTGTATGAAGTAAGTATTAGACGAATAAGTTTGCTGTCGGTACTGTAGTAGCATTACTGTTGCAGATCATTAGCACTGCTTTATTTATTAATTTGTCTAAAGTAAGTATCAGACGAATAAGTTTGTCCGTGGGTATTATAGCAGCATTACTGTTGCACGGTACTGTAGTATCACTTTGTTTGAAGTAAGTATCCGATGAATAAGTTTGTTCACGGGTACTATAGCAGGTTATTATAGCAAATCACTGTAGCAAATCATCTAAAACTTTGTCTGCACTTCGTTTGACATTGCAACATTTTACTATAGCAAAATTATTATAATAAAATTACTATAGAAATGCACCTGCACTTGGAAATTTTTGCACTTTTGCAATATTATTAACTTAAAATTTTTCATTATATTTTCCATTGTAAATCATAATATAATTTTTCATATGAAGTTTGCATAAGTTATAAAGCATGCATATGTAATTTGAATCATTATTTGGTTTTATAAAGTCATCTAAGTGCTTATTCTTTTTTATTTAAAAATATATCTAGCTTTTATCAAGATGTATATGCTTGCATAAATGATGTCCTAATAAACTATGCATAATTTAAGTATATCTTTCTACATTTTAAGCTTCCTATACTAGAAGGAACATTAGCGTAAATCAAGTCTTAAAACTTGAAGACTTGTCATCAAAATCATACAATAATCCCAAATTCTACCCCTTTTGATGATAACAAAACTTGAAGACTTGTGACATTTAAAGGACATGCTAATGAGCCAATAGCAAACTCCCCCTATCTAATTGAATTGTGTAATCTAATGGAGTTGAATAAAGATAGGCCATGACGTATGATGCTATTTTTCTCTTAGATGCAAGTCATGACAAGCGTCCTTCCTAATACCATCCCAATTTCTTAAACAAGTCTTTTTACAATTTCTCCCCATTTTTGTTAGCATCGAAAAGGTGTATGAAATGAATGAGATATGTCTCCCCGTTACTAGCTAGAAGATAGGATAGGTAAATACAATCAAAAGCATGGTATGGGATCAATACTTTCATCCAAAATATTCTGCAATCTTTTGTTGTATCAAAGCACATAGAACAAAAACATATAAAGTATAGTCAATTCTTTTTCAAGTCTTCTTTTGTTCCAAACTCTCCCTTTTTTGTATTAAGATTATGACTCACTAATCTACATATTTCTCCCCCTGTATTGTTGGGTTTTTAAAAAGTTCACAACTACATTTGGATCTTGGTCCCATACAAAGCATAACCATGAGTATCAGATAAGATTAGTTTTCAACAATATAAAGAACAAATTCATGTCATGAGAAACAGCCAAATTGTAATTGAAGTTTTGAAGATATGTAAAACAGTTTTTAAGCATTCAATAATTCATATATCATTTCAAGGAGACATCAAAATCATAATTCTCATTTAAACACAAGGAACACTAAACTGATAGTCATATTTCATGAAGAAATTGTATAAGAAACTTTACCACATCTTTTCAAGAATGAAAACATCATACTTTTAATCAGATAAGATAACAAACACACATCATTTTAGTCATTTAATAGTTATGATATGACAATGCATGAGCCTAGTTGTTGTATCTATTTTTCTCATTTGTTTGTAGTTCATTGATATTGTTGTTCAATGATGCCAACATTGAATTTTTTTTAATTCAGATTGAGATTTCTATCATTTTGATCATAAGGTGATGCTTTGTATAACCTAAGTTTCTTATGTTCCTTTCTTAAGAAGGTAGACTTAGAATTATAACTATGAAGGTAATATTTGTTTACGCCTTCCAAATTCATTTGTAGCTCTTTATAGACAAATTAATAGACGAAGTCAATTCGTCTGCTACAAAGAAACCTTGTCCGTGTTATCAAAAGTTGTCTTTAACTTATAATAGATAAACAAACAAACAAAGCTACTTCATTTGATGAACAGTAAGAAAAGAACTTTATTTGTACCTCTATAATTCGTCTGTTACTTATCACAAACAAACTAGAAGATGAATTAAAGCGCTATAAATCTCTAAAGAAAGGTGCTCAATATTTCTCAGCTCTTTACAAAGCACACCTTCATATGATATACATGTGCATTGAACATTTCTCAAGCTTTCTCAGGTTCCTTGAATTCACATGCTTAGAAATCAGCAACTTTTCAGATATATTTTCAGGAATGCTAATTTCTTCTAACCTAAACTTTGGATCTTTAAAAGCAATTAAATTTTGATGCTTAATCCAAAAGTGCTTCATGAAAAATACTTTTTTAATTTATCTAAGATCAGATTTGCAAGAAACATCATTATTTCTACTTGTAAGACATCTCATTATGAAACTTGAATAAAGTGGGGCAATTTGAAAAAGATTTCACTTTTCATACTCACTTAGACCACACTCATTCAATCATCTTTAGAAATTTATAAGCCTTTTATATATCCTTATATGCTTAATATGTGCTTTTGCAAATTTTTTTATACCATAATTTATGCACCTTATCAATTGAAAAAATCATCCAAGAATCATATTTTAGTATTCATTAAAGGATTTGATCACCAATGAATTTTATCAATGCAAGGTGGCACATTTAGGCAAATTCTAGTACTTCTGGAGTAAGATTTGAAATATACGTTAAAAAAAGTTGTAGCCTTTGTTCTTAGCTTTTCAATGCATCATGAATCATATGCTTCTTATTTTTTATGAGAAAGTTATGGTTAGAAAACTACAACTATCTCCGGTAGCTAAAAATTAATTTGAAATTTTATTCTATCAAAAAGGCATCACCTTGAGGCCTGATGACTCATAGAAATAGGCTGATTTAATAAAAGTGAGGAACATAAAAATTATATCCCTTTAAATTATCTATCTAAGGAATCAAGAAGCACTTAATTTTGAGTTCATATGAGAATGTTATGATCAAAATACTAAAACTGCTCTCAAGTTGCATATGCTCAAATATTCATACAAACATTGCAGTCATGAATAGTAGGAATAATGGATAAAGTGCAACATAACTTTTAAGCGTTCACAAAGATTTAAGTTAATTTGTTAATTATTTCATTCTTGGAAATTCAAGCCTTAATGATGATTAAACCATGGAATGCCTATTCGAGACCTTAAACCATGAGGTTTCCCAAATAGGCTTGACTATGCCTTGGGACTATAATTATATTAAGGATTAGTTATTTTACATATCAATTTAAATTTTTAGGATGATTTAGTTTAAAAATAATGAATTCAATTCAACTCAAATCTAAAGCAGTTAAATGTACAGGTTAGGAACATCAAGAATATATGATAGTGAAATGCATATGTTCAATATACTTATCAATCAAATATATATCAATTTTGGCAAGCTTATCTCTTTTGTCACTTCCTTTATCAATTTCTGGATTTGGGCTCATAAATGATGATGCCAATCTGGACTTTTCATTTCAGCAGTTGATTTTCTTTCTTCAGCTTGAAGTTTATAGATTGTGAAGATGATTTTAATTTCTTATCATTCTCCTTCTTTCATGTGCTCATTTTAAGCTTTTCCTGCATAAACTTGAGAGATTCTTGCATTTTTTCTTTCATTAGCAAAATCAAACAGATGTGAGCTTAATGCCATAGTTTAATCAATGTAATTCCTTTCTAACACAAAATAGTATGCGATTAAGAATCTAGACTACTGAGCAAAATAAAATACACTTCATTATTTTGAACAGATCATTCATTACTTAAACTGTTTTCTTCTTTTATGAATGTCTCTAAAATTCTATTTCAATTTGTATTTCAGTTTTGTAACATAAATTTATTTTTATTAGATTCTTCTAGTCTACATTAAACCTTAAGGTTCTATTCATGTTCTCATGAAGCTATATTAGATACAAATGAAATTATATCAGAAACAAATGAGTAAATGGTGTTGGTCCCTTACACAATGGTAACTCTAGAGGGGGGGAGGGGG
>JAYJMB010033088.1:0-11624 GCA_036873735.1 Pouteria campechiana
CCCACAAAAGGACGACACGTTGCTGCTGGTGATTTAATTGGAAATTTCCGAACTGACAATTCAAAGATATTTCATTTACCAAAATCATGCTTGCTTGTTTGATTAACAAAGGCATGCTGCGGAGTAGGAAATCTCATCATACCGAACACTGCACACGCACGCCGAGCTTGCACTTTGTAGATAATAACCTCATGTTCCGATAAACAATGAGTCGTGCTGACAAGAGACGGCGTATATAATTGGAGAGAGAGGGAGAGCGTTTCTAATTGCTGTTGGTTGAAACTGCGGTTGTGCATCTTCCTGGTCTTTTCTTTTACGTCATATCGTACGTACAGCCATATCACGTCACATCACATGCATTGTATATTTGTCCAAATGGCGTCCTTTTATGCAATGGATGGCGAGTCCACGTTAATTGTTCACCCGCGTTGCACCACATGACTCGAAATCTAAAAAATTTGTTAGCGAATATATGTCATCTACTTACTAAGCATGGTGCCATCAATAAGAAACGTGGATTCCGTCCACGCGTTGCCAGCTCTCCGTTAAATCATTCTCCTTTGTCGCATGATGGATGAAAAACAAGTGATGTGCGGTAACGATGTACAAAAGAGTACGGGGCTCATGCGTTACATGGACCCGGATGAATTTCAATGGTTTACTTAGAAAATTTATTTTTCATTGCTTGATTTATTGTATTTTTTTCATCACTACCGATATCTTATTTATTATCCATCTATCCATTTAAAATTTATTTTATTTCATGCTTATATCATTTCTTCATTGCTTACATCATATTCAATTATATTCTAGCTGTATCCCTTCACATATACCCATAATTTATAATAAATATACTGCAAGGATTTGAGTGGGTGCATTACGAACTCAATATATTTTGGCAATACAATATTTTCTATATATTTTTATATTGATGATATTTTAACTACTACAATAAATATATATTTGTTTGTTATTATTTATATTAAATTTTTTTACATATTTTTTTTATAAAAGTTTACATTGCTAATGTTATTCTCCATTGCACCGTTCTTATTTACTTTTTTCATAGTATACTCTCCTTCTAATACATTACATCCCAATTGACCCTAAATACAATATAAAAAATAATATAAATATATGAATAAAAACATATCAATTTGCCAGAGTAGTTGATACAAGCTAAAGACCACGTAAACAAATTAAAAATAAATAAATAAAAAGGAAAGCAAGGCACAACTTTTATAATCTCTTTATCCCACATTTTATGGTGATTTTCCTTTAAAGCAGGCAAAGTCTAAATACAAATACATGACCTTTTTTTCTTTACTATTATTTAATTAACATGGTGTTTAGTTATTTTGTATTTTATCGTCGCTACTTTTAAAATTTCTTCTATATTACCTTATATGAAATAATTTTTTTTCCTTGAAAATCTTTGCAAAAATCGTATTATTTGGAAATAGCACCATACTCAAATTAAATTAATCATGATGATATTTTCATGATTTATAGTTATTTTTGAACTATCAATAAATTTAAGAAAATGTTGGCCACTGCTACCACAATGTCTTCCAAACTTTTAATATGACTTGATATTTTAATTATCTAACAATCATATTTTTTTACTATTACTTATATTTTTAATTAATATTTTACAAAAAAAATTACATATTTTTATTCTTATTGATTTTATTTTAATTATTAACCTCTACTGCATTATATAATTTATCCTAACTTTCACAACTCTTTCATATTTATATATATATTTATTACTTCTTCACCTCATTTTCCACTCCCAAACCAAGGAGACGAAAATAATACAAAAAAGAGAAATAAAAAGGAGATGACGGTGCAATGAATAGCAATAAAATAAATGAAGATATAATGGGTAGACTTGCGGGACAGATTCAAAAAAATAAAGACCGAAAATGTAGCTAATAATACAGAAAAGTAATGTCGTCAAGTAGCTAAAGTATTAAATCACAATAAAACACGTGGAAAAAACGGTAGGAAACTTCTCCATGGCTTTTTCTCGTTGTCAAACTGAGACTTGCAGCTGATATGAGGTCGCTCTTATACGATAATTCTAGGCATTTGTGGTATAAACGATGGGAAGTTTGGCCAGGAAGGAAAGCGAATAAGCCGGATTGCGATGACCGATCGCCACATGTGCATATAGAATATCCGTACGTTGGGCCATCATGGCACGTGCCGGCATCTCTTCTGGTGCTCGGGTCGGACGTCTCTTTTGCCGGCCACACGGGGGCATCCGAAGGTATCCTAAGCAGGGTCCGGCGTGCGCGCATGTGGGATTCTTCCCAACGGAAGATTTAAAAAAACCAATCATGGCTGCTTCACAACGAAAGATGTCGTCTGATGGACGGTTTGGATGTCGGTAGCTGTTGAACTAGGCCCCAAATTTCCTGAAGTCGTTCATCCAACAAAGATTTTAGAATTTGGGCGGTTAAGATCGCAATCAAAGGCCAAATCGGCGAGGATAAACAGCAATCGTACCTTATACAGTGCTACACATCCCCGTACCAAATCAAATCGTGCTGACAGGCGCTCCTCATCCGTTCCGCTGCCCGACCCAACGGCCCAGTTCAGACACTCGCAAATCCTACGCCCCTGCGCACGTTAGATTCCACCCTCCTTCCCCTCTTTTCTTTTTGTTTTTTAGCTTCTCCTACCGAACTCCAAAAACCTTTCTTCCCACCTATTTCCCTCCCTTTCCGAGCAAATGCCATCCCGCTCTCATCCCATTCATCTCTGTCCTGCAATGGACGGTGATCTGCTTATTATTTCTTCCTCCCTTGCTCATCCTCCAATCTCAGCCCTCCGTTTCCATCTCCTCCTATAAACCTTTCTCTCTCTCTCTCTCTCTCTCTCTCTCTCTCCCCCTTTCCGACAATGCTAAAGCAAATTCTCAGCAAACTCCCCCGCAAATCCACCAAATCCGACAATGCCGATCTCTCATCGGGGCCGTCCATCCAGCGATCCAACAGCTCCTCCAGCGGCATCCCCACTGCTCGATCCTCATCGTCGTCCTCCAACGGCCCCACCGCCGCCGCAGCAGCTTCCGTCAAGCGCATGTCCTCCGCCGTCTTCCCGTCCAGCGTCGTCGCCGGCATCGAGCCGCTGCTCTCCTTCAAGGACGTGCCGAATTCCGAGAAGCAGAGCCTCTTCCTCAGCAAATCCAACCTCTGCTGCGTCATTTTCGACTTCTCCGATCCCACCAAGAACGCCGCGGAGAAGGACGTCAAGCGACAGGCTCTGATCGATCTCGTCGACTTCGTCGCTTCCGGCTCCGCACGCTTCACCGAACCCATCGTCGCCGCAGTCTGCAAGGTCTCTGCTGCTAACCTCTTCCGCGCCTTCCCGCCGAGCTACCGGACCGGCGGCGGCCCCGGCGCCGAGAATGAGGAGGACGAGCCTGTCTTCGACCCTGCCTGGCCGCACCTCCAGATCGTCTACGATCTGCTGCTGAGGTTCGTCGCATCGCAGTCGCTTGATGCTAAAATCGCTAAGAAGTTCATCGACCACGGGTTTATCTCGAGGTTGCTCGATCTGTTTGATTCGGAGGATCCGAGAGAGCGGGATTGCCTCAAGACGATCCTGCACCGGATCTACGGCAAGTTCATGGTGCATCGGCCGTTCATACGGAAGTCGGTAAGCAATATCTTCTACAGTTTTGTATTCGAGACGGAGCGGCACAACGGGATTGCGGAGCTGCTGGAGATATTTGGCAGCGTGATCAGTGGGTTCGCGCTGCCGTTGAAGGAGGAGCACAAGATTTTCCTATGGCGGGCGTTGATTCCACTGCACAAGACAAGGTCTGTTGGACTGTACATGCAGCAGCTGACCTTCTGCGTGACGCAGTTCATAGAGAAGGAGCCGAAGCTGGCGGGGACGGTAATTCAGGGGCTGCTGAAGTTTTGGCCTGTGACGAATAGTGGGAAGGAGGCGATGTTCTTGAGCGAGCTGGAAGAGGTTTTGGAAGCGACGAACGCGGTGGAGTTTCAGAAGTGCATGGTCCCGTTATTTCGGAGGATTGCGTACTGTCTCAACAGCTCCCATTTTCAGGTGAGTTATTCTTCTGCCTGGAGTTTGTTTATTATTTGTTCTCTTTCATGTTTTAGTCAACTTGTAAGTTGCGACTATTACATAAGCAGTACAGTACATGGTTCTATATTCAAGGTGGCATCTTTACCCTTCCTGGCCAGTGGTAGGATCCTCTTATATAGTGGGATTAATGCTTCATTGGTATCAAGAAGTTGTAGTTGGTTGTTCAGAAACATTCAAAAAGTTGAAAATTTTGTTTGCTGGCATCATGAATTCTTGTAAATTCCATTCATTGGGGAAGCTTACTTGTTAGTTTGCTGATCCCCTTAACATTCCTTAAAAGAGTACTTAATGGTCTTTATTACGGAGCTTGTTTGCAAGTTATGTTATTTTCTGCTTCTGCTTTTCGTTTCCAATGTGCAAAGAAATGTGCTAAAGTGGATACTTTATGCTGTCTTGGCTTCTAGATTGGGATTCATTATCTCCCCTTTATGGATTTTGGTTGGTTCTTAGCTGCTGCTCGGAAGAATGCTAGATTCAGTTGGTCCCAATAAAAAATTGATCTTTACATTTTATCATTATGTCATTGGTCCTCCGCTTACTCAAGGTGACGGCTTTTACTGTTGCAGTCCTTCTGATTTAGACTTTCCAGTGGATTCTTTCATCAGCTTGTTTACACTTGGATGCTAATGGAGTAGCTCGGAGTTGGAAGAAGATACTGAATATTGGTTGAATGCCAAGAAATGTTGTGTTCTGCTGATGCAGAAAGACTGCAGCAAGGAACTGACAATACAAGGCATAAATAGGCAAATAGCTCAAAAAGGAGAGGAGAGAATTCCTTAACCAGCAAAAGTTCCCATGCTATGATAGTTGTGGATCACAACAAGAAAGGGATCTCAGCCCAGAGAAGTGACTGGCCATAAAAGGAGAACACTTTAGTTGATACTGTACTTAAAATCCTAGCAACCAAAAACGGAAAGTTTATCAACTTTTTGGTTGATATGATCCTAACAACCACAGAAATCAGAAACAAGTTGCCATGTTCTCTAATCTCTAGTCATGACTAAAACAACCAGGCCAATCCAATGGTATTGCACCACCCACAGAAATCTGAGGTCATGTTCTCATCCTTTGTTCCTCTGCTGACAAGATTTGGCATCGAATTCTCTGGTTTCTTGGGATAGAATGTGTTTGGCAAAGGTGTGTAAAGGACCTTCTTTCTGGTTGTTATTGAAGAACTTGGAGCAGAAGGTAAAGTTATATGGAATTTCTTGCCTTGTGTTACCATAAGGCTTTATAATTAGCAATAAATGAATGGAGTTTTAACGGCAGGATCTTTAATATTGATTCGGCACTGAGTAAGACGATTTTTGGTTGAAAAGGGTAATCGGAGGTGCTAAAATTTCAATCTTTCTCTTAGTTCTGAATCGGGGAAATCTATTGTAGGCTTCATGGAGAGAAGGAAAAATTCTGGTTGAATCCTCATCCCTCTGGTAAATGTTTCTAGGTTTAAATAGGTTCATGAATTTTTACTTGATGATAAATGAACAAAAGAGAAGCTAAAATTTGAAATATGCCAGGTGTTCTAGACTTCAAATCATATTACCCTGTTAGAATTTGATGGAATGATTTATATGGTGATTGAAGGAGATACATTAACTCTTGGCAAAATCAGGAAAGTGCACATAGAGGCTATTGAACTCTTGTGAAAAGATTTGGGTCATTGGTACTCAGCTGAGGCCATCAAATGTTGACCCCTTGATAGTTACTGTGACAAAAAGTATAACTGATGATCTGGCCAAGGGAGGAGCCACACCCATCGCATAGAAAACTGAAACTGTTACCAGTATTGTCATGGTTTGAGAGATGGATAAGATATGCACTTCATTTGGAATCACTTTCATTCTCACCTTTAACTTGTTATGGTCCTAGGGTGATGCTATTTTCTTTTGTCATTGTGGATGGAGGGATGGATTTGCTTTTTTAGAAATTAGTTTCATTGTTGTCTAAATTCTTCTGCAGCTCAATACTTGATATCCATTTTTTTCAGCCATTAAATCTTTGTGTTCTTATATTGGAATGCTTGGAAAAGGCTTGTCATTTGCAAAATGGCAGGAGGATAAATTAGCTATCTAGCTGAGGGGCATGATGCATGACTAGGAACTGTGTGATCAATAGTTGAATTTTTCTTCCAACTCAAATCGTTTTAAGATTTAACATGTAGGATAGCCCCAGTGGCAAATTGGACTGAGTTATATGATGCTTGCTGTATGTTTCTTGCCGAGATAGAAAAGAGGAAAGCCAGCAACGAGGAGAAGAATAAAAAGTAGAACAGAGGAGGGGAGAGGGGGCTGCTCTTTTTTTTCTAGAGGAAAAGAGAATCAAAGGTGAGAGAAGGAAAAGAGTGGAGAAAGACTGCATCTTCTTGAGAAGTATGTGTTGCATGTGACATTAGCTCATCTATATTTCTGGATGATTGTAGCCACCTTTCTCTTATCCTATGTTTTTCTTCTCCTCCCTTTCCTTTCATGCACTTTATTCCCTTCCTGCGGCATTGCAATCATGGTTATTGGTTGATTTCTCGGAACACTCAAGGTTGAAAGAAATTAAAAACTTTATGTTCCTTGAGAGCCCATAATCTATGTTTAATCTCCTCAAGGTAGCTTAGCTACTTTATTCTTCAGAGATGGCATAGAACTAGTGTTCCTGATTTAGAACATATCAGTTCTAATCCAACAGTGACCTTGTTGTGTGCTGGTGGGTTCATTCTTGAGGGAGTAGGCTTAAGAAGATTATCATATGGAGAAATATTCTTTTTGCTGAATCTTCTGTGGCTATGTTCTATGGTTTATTCAAGAAGATGCCAGCCAATCACTAAACAAGAGACACAAGTGGTTTAGACCTTTTGAATTTTGTATAGAGTGGATTATCTTTTTTGCGGATGAAGAGAATTCATAGTAAATTGAAGGATCATGATCAAGGAGCTAGATATTGGAGTGGCAAGCCTGAGCAGCACAGGTGGCAGCCAAAATCAGCCTCATCCTAAGAGCTTGTTGGTTAATTGCTATGCAAGCAGCTAAAGAGGTGTAATGTTGATGGAAAGAATGAACCAACTTCTGTGCCACCTTGGAGTCTCTGGTTGGGTTTAGGATCTGAAATATAGGAAACAGGAAAATTGAGTTACAGTTGCAATGAAATTTGTGATGGGAATGGTCTTCATCTCCAATCCAGAAGCTGTAGTAGGCATTTTAGCATTTGAAGAACTGAAAAAAGTGCAGTTCTTGATCGTTAGAAGGTAAGTGTCATTGCATTAGATGACTGCTTGTTGGAATGGCCTCAAGGTCACTACGAGAAACTTTTGTAGGTTGCTGGGATTCAACCAGGTTGTGCTTGCAATGGAATAAATAAAATGATATGAGTGATTAATGATCATGATTTGCTTTTGTGCAGCTGCAAAAGGAGTGGGTACATGGTTCACTGTTCACATTTACGTTCTCTTGACCACAGGGTGGCAGGGTCTGAGTTGAATTTGGCTTGGTATTGGCTTGTATAACAAACAGTAAGGCTTGAGCTGACCCCTTCTGACATGAAAACCCAAACCAGATTTATCTAGGACTCAAGGAAGTATATAAGACTCTCAATTGCAGCACATATGTAAACAGTTAGACTTGAGCTGACTCCTGATGTGAAACCCCAAACGAGATTTATCTAGGACCTGCGAATGTACATCAGCTTTTCATTGTACCTGCTTTTTCTCCCCCTCTCCCTCTCCATAGCACTCATTGGTACAACTACAAAGCTATGGCATTGGGTTGCATGAGTGCCTCTTGGCTGACTTTTTGTAGTTGTCTAACACTCTATTGTCCATCAAGATAAAGCTAGAATATAGGTGTTAATTTGACTATGATTTGAAGCAGTAGCTAGCTAGAAGGGCATGTGAAAGATGTTAGGCCTGTGTTTCGTACTTTTGGACCAATAGATCTCTTATGCTCTGTTCTTTAATTAAATGAATCAAATCTATTATGAGTTATGATTCTGTGAGGTCGACTACATTGGAATCTCAGTGGTGTCTTTTCGTTTTAGGCTTACATGATATTTTTCACAAGATCCAAGCCAACCTTCATCTTTAGCAACATCATTTGGTCAAGAGCTTAAAAAGATCATCCCAATAAAAAGACTCGTGCTGGCCACAATATTTGAATAATTTTGAAATGAAGATAAACATGTTAAAATTCTCTCCTTTACTATAAAACTCAAAAGTATATAACCAAATGTTCATACTTTTTCAAAGTGTTTTTTTACATATGAATGAATTGGTCAACAAAATTTTACGATATTTTAGTAACCGTGTAAAAAATGTTTTATTAACGAAATTTTAATAATTTTTTTGTAATTGTGTGAATCAATTAATTAATTTTCATATTTTACACCTCATTTTGTACAGCTTCAGATGATGTTGTCTGCGTGGGCCTTTGATTGAAATGATTTTGAATATTCTAGTTTAATCGTTAGTGTTAAGGTTGATAGTTGGCTTGGATTTCATGAAAATAGTATGGTAGACCCAAATGAAAAGGCTTCATTGAGATTTCATTGGAGTCTATTTCATTAAATCATAACTCATTTACTATTAGAATATATTTTCAAGCCAATCTTAGATTCATGAAAACATCATGATAGTCTCAAAATGAAAAGCTCTGTCCATGTTTCATTGGAGTCCATCTCATTGGATCGTAAGTAATTTTTTATTAGGATATATCTTCAAACTAGTGTTGTCAAAACTGAACCATAAATTGAACTGTTCTATTAACTGGTTCAGGTTGAATTTGTTCAACCGCTGGTTTGTACTATTTTGACTTGTGACTTCAGCATGCTATACTTCTACTAATTATATTAAATTTTTATAAATAGTAAAATGTATTTTTAAAATTATAATTATATATTACCTATAACACACGATGGTAGATTTTAGGAAGAATGACTTTATCAATATGATTTTCGAAGTTCCTGTCAAATATTTTGAGCCATGGTTGCACATTTGCTATACTGTTCTTAAAGGCTCAAAACTTGGCAGTTTGGGGATTTGGGAGAATTAAGCCAATCTATGGCAGAATGACAATCAAGTTGATTGGTATGTAGCTTGAATGGGCAGTTTTAGCTGTCCAATTGGCCTATCTAGATTGTTAATTTGTTGAAGAGTATATAAAGAGAACCAACAGAAGATTATGCAAATTAACTGTTGGATTATTCATACATGATTAGGAAAAAGGAATACTTCTACAACTAAAATATCAGGGACAGGATTTGTACTGCCGAAAGAAAGATTTTCCTGTTGAGTAGGAGAATCAGAGTGAGGAAAGTGGCTTGCCCATGGTAGTTTAGTCTGTTGTCTGGTGTGCTAGTTGCTGCCAGTAGTCATGCCTTGACTCAGTGCATGCGAATTTTTGACTGGCTGGGCTCATTGGGTCTCAAAATATTGCCTCAAAGGGCACCTTGCTTAGTTGAGGGCTAGATGGACTCATAACTGAGAATCTTTCTTTATACATTTGATGTGGGTTGTCAGAGGCATGATAATCCACGAGGTATCACTATCATAGCATGTTGCAAGGGCCACCACCTGCAGCCATTGTCCTTGGTGTCATCCTCCTTTTGTTGGACCAAAGGGTAAAACTTAAGATGCAAAGTAAATTTCATATCCCAATGCTGCCCCACATTTTATTGACCTCAAGAGTGGCTTTATTGTAACTTTCAAACCCCATCTCAAGTATTTGAAGTATTGTCCGTTGTGACTCCTGAAGCCTTATGGCTTTGCCCCAACTTGGTCGAAGGTTAGGTGGACTTATAACCTAAATTCTGATATAGGATTCCATTGGCCTCACAAATTACAAGGCATTTTAGGCTGTGCAGGGGCTGATGGGAGTATAGGAGCCACAGAGAAGGGCTATTTGGCTGTTGATGGAAGGATGAGAGAGACGCGGGGGAAGATATATTTGAATTTTCGTTAAGGAATCTGGCTTCCATTGGAAGTGTGGGTGTCACCAGATGTTTACAACATTGCCAGCAGTGTCAGGTGTCATTAGGTGCAAGAATTTGGGGGGGTGGGTTGAATGATTTTCTCTTAAATCAGAAAACTGGATGCGATTCAAATCATCTTGTGTCTAGTTCACTGTTGAACCAGATGCTGCTGCGTGGTTTTTAGACTGGTGCTTCAAGCTGCAAACTTTGACCATGAAGTTACTTCTCTCCAGGAATGCATGAGGAACCTATGTACTGAATGTTTTACCAGAATATAGTGCTGGCAACCAGATGCACAAGTCATTTCCTTTTGCTGGTGTTGACGTTTCAACTCTAGGATGTTTTCTCATACGCTGGAGGAGAAGGAAGCCTGGAACTCAAGACCATGGTTCAAAAACAATCCTTGCCATGAAAATTTTGTGATAACCAGAATCAAGACTGCTTTTTTCCATTGCCATGGTTCTACTTATTTATTTTGTGATAACCAGAATCCAGTCTACTTATTTATTTGTTGATTTATTTATTGTGCTGACATGAATCTCTGAAGCATAGGACTATTCTTTGCACAGCTTTCTGTATCCGTTGCTTGAGATTCTGGTCATTTTGGAAGGCCAAACAGCATTATCATCAAGGAGTTTGTTTCAGTGGAAGGTTCTTATCAAATTGCTTTTTGAATAAGCTCAAGGTCATGGGTTTGGGGCAAGGATTGGCCAATCGCATATTCGTATGGAAACAAGACTACAGTGAAAATTTGGGGGCTGCATATTTTATTCATGTTTTATAGTCTTTGTTAATTTCTTAGCAAACACGAAGGAATTAAATTTAAACAATTTGGCATTAATTTCATGGCAGTTTCTTTGAAGAAATTGAATTAGAATGTTTGTCATTAAATGGTATGCACCATTCACACACAGTAGGATTGAGATTTCGGTTATAAAGGTCATCTTTTTATTTTTTATCCCCCTTCATCTTTCCTGTAGCTCTCTCATTATGATTCTGCTGTTTCAGGTTGCTGAGAGAACCCTCTTTTTGTGGAACAATGATCACATAGTGAGCCTGATAGCACAGAACCGGCAAGTGATCCTCCCCATCATCTTCCCAGCTCTGGAGAGGAACACTCGAACTCACTGGAATCAAGCTGTCCTCAACCTCACAATAAATGTGCGGAAGATGTTCTCGGAGATGGACGAGGATCTCTTTCAAGAGTGCCAGAACCGGTTCGAGGAGGAAGAGGCAAAACGAAAGGCAACAGATGAGAAGCGTAGGCTGACATGGGAACGCTTGGAGTCTGTTGCTGGTTGCCGGCCAGTAAGCGGCGGTAACATGGCAGTCCTTGTGACGTCTCCAGCAGCTCCTCCCCTCATTGCAGCTAGCCTTAATTGAGTTGGATCCCATGTTTATTTTATTGCGTGGCCCCTGCTGTTCTAATCCCTGATTTTCCGATGCCCGGGGGATCACGACATGTGGATGTAACCTTTCTTCCTTGTGTTTTAAGGTCTGGAGGGGTTGCTTGCTGGCATGCTGCAACCCTGTAATAGGTAGAGTTGAGG
>JAYJMB010033088.1:19939-35365 GCA_036873735.1 Pouteria campechiana
TTGCCCTCATGTCTGTTGTCCTAAAATTTCTGTTATGCCATTCTTGTTCCTTTCTGCAGGGCATTATAAATTTTTATAGACCTATGCGCCTCCAAGTTGCCCATTCTTTCTGTTGAGATTTTAGGAATGTTGGCTATGATGAATGCTTGTGTGGCTTGTGAAGGAACTTCCTGCCAATACGGTGAGAGATGCAATGAGATGTTTGGTCATATTAACACGGTCAATTCTGGTTGCATTGACCTCGACCAATACATTGCTTGTCAGCCATGGTCTTTTTGGTTATCTGATAAACTTTTCTCCTAACAGACCAAAGGAAAATATTTTGGGTGATTAGAAAATATTTTATGTTTGCCTACTTAATGCAAAGAAGTTTCAAGCAATATTTTCACTAAGAAAAATGGTGCATAGATGCATATAAGATAGAAATAGTATCATCATAAATACAGTTAGTACAAATAAAGGTACAGTCACAGCATGCGGCAGATACTTGCACTTCAAAACATGCTTAACCAACAATTTCAGGAAAGCAACACTCAGAAAGCAGTTTAGGACAAACACAAACTTGACTTTGAAAACCCAACAGAATTGGCAGCCTACAACAGAATTTCTTACCTTGTTTCGGACAGTGCAGAATCCACTATATTGAACAGTTGCACCCAGCAAGGAGTCAATAAGGCTTCCACAAAGCCCCGCCATTGTGGCAATAGGTATGATCAATAACTGCTTCAAAGTTATGGCTGTGTTACATGATGCTGTGAACAAACCAAAGAGCACAAATGTCAGCCCAATGAGTCCCCCTGCAGCTGCACCTGCCAAGAGTCCAGTTAGAGTCACTCCACCATTTGTGCCCTTCCGAACTGGCTGATTATCAGAATTGAAAAAGAAAAATTAGCTTCCAAGAATGAAAGATAAATGGAAAATGCCTAGGTCTAAGTTTAGAAGTAAGCAATGGAAAGATCATTGATATTGAAAATCGGTGGAGAGAGCCCCACAATCTTATTGCTTCTACTTACAAATAAGATAATGAACAATGCTGGAAGTAGCCAATTGTAAAAGCAGCAGAGTTACGTCGTTTTATTCCGCCTTGAAGATCAACTAACATGTTTCACAAAACAGTGTAACTTTGGAGATGATTTGATGGTTGAGCATTTTCCTTAACACCATCGATTGTCTATTTTTACTGATGAGAACATGTACCAGACACTCTTGAGAATATGACAGCTTGCAAAGATGGGCTAAACAGATTTTTATTATTTTGCGTTCCTCATTTAATTGTAAGAGGACAACAAAGGATCAATTCTTTAAAGTTCCATGCTTCCTAAGTTTAGGAAAGAAAGCCAAGTATCAATTCTCTAAAGTTCCATGTTTCTACATGATATGAATATGCAAAAAGGACTTTGCAACAGGGGAATATATTGCTCATTTTTCTTGTCTTTTTTCTTTATTTTTAACTAATAGACGAAGTACCTTGTATTTAATAGCTGAAAATCTGTACAGCTAACAAGAGATCATCTCACGCTTATTCCACTAAGCTGAGAGAGAAGCAAAAAGGGATCGCAGCCCAGCCAGGTGAGACAAGTCAAAATGACTGCAACAGCCACCAAAAATTACATTTTCAGACTCAGCTTTTCGCCAAGAAAAGGTTTGAGCCTCAAGGTTCAGTCTTATGCCTACAATACCATGTTTATGAAATTAATGTTTAAACCATGATAAATTAATATGCTAGAAGTAAAAGATTAACATTTATTCCACACACACAAAAAAAAAATAAAAAAAAATGAAAGAACATTGGGACCATTGTATTTTTGTTCTTAAGTTATGTCTTCTTCTGGTTTTTGTCCTCAGCTCAGTGTCAAAAATATTGTTGTTTGTAGGAGACAGAAGCCATTAAATGACGAAGAGATATCCTTGGAAGTTCGAAGTAATAACTACATTAAAGCCATGAACAAAGAATTGCATGAGATTTTGGACAACAGGGACCAACTCTCAAACTTGCATGAGAATCGGTACCCTCCTGTCCTCTTCTCATTTAATTTGTTGGTCAGTAGCTGACAATGTAATTGTTATAATTAGCAACAGGAAAAGAGAGACATTAATGACAACGAGAATGGCAAGTTAGGAGACAAACAGAGAACGTGTGATATTATCAAATGGGAAAAATTAGTATGATGCAAAATAGTATCAAATTAGTCATCTTACCAAGAGGATAGTCACGCACATAGATCAAGATTCAAGAAAGAGAAACCAAGTCAGTTGACAAAGCACCAGGATAAGATAAAACTTCTTCTGTTTCCATATCACTTACATAGTTTTATAAAGTTATGTTGGTTAAAACATGTAAAATAACATCTCAGATAAAACGAAGCCAAGCCATTGGCAAAATGGTTAATTGATATCCTCCAGAGAGATGCTTGGACGTACCTTGAAGGTTGTGATCAAGCGGGGTTGTGAATCACTAAGAACCCCAAGTTCTGATGACCAAGTATCTCCATTGCAGCAGGCATAGTGTCCAATGATGCCACCAATTAGGCATGTTACAAGATCTGACTCTTTCGAATCCAGACATTTGTCTTGCCACCCAGTCAATATCCCAACAGCCAGTGCCAAAACAGAAGCAATTCCACTGTTGGCCAGCACTTGTAGCCTGAAAAAGCAGCACCAAAATTCATTTAATCTCTGATAATAAGAAAACCATGCCTCTATCATATGTGACAATAAGTACGGCTGAAAAGCAGTGAAATGTCATTTAAACATTAAGCATACCATGCATTAAACAAAGCTTTGGTGCTCCTTAACACACATTTTTTTAGAACTTCTTTTCTTTTCTTTCCTTTTTCCTTTTTAGTTTACCCTTCCACTAGCATCCCATAAGCATGTTCTATATATTGTGAGCTAGAGTAAACGAATGGTCAAAATCACTTCCTGAAATGGCCAGCTGCATAAAAGTACCCAGGTCCAGTTGAAGATTTATGTACAACTAGATATGCCATTATGCCTCGTCAATTTTCCATTCAGATCACTGCATAAAGGCTCTCTCCATTTCCCCACACTCCTTGATCAATAGCAAACACATCCAGTGACAGACATTCCTTTCTTGCATGCTAGTTATTAGATGAACCGTGTGTGAAAAGCCAAGAGAATTGCGCTGCTGTAGCTGACTGTTTGGCGGCTCCCAAAAGAAGCCTAGAGCTCAAGTCCAGATTCCAGTTGGAAACACTTAAAAGTCACGAGAGGTTGGCACATGCTGGTCAGTAGGTAAAATCTCTCCCCACATAAGCCTAATGTTACCAACTTCCATAAATCTTGCTTCCTCATGAGGATTACTGAGGGAACTACATAAACCTTTAAATGGTATATGATATCTCTGTATACTGTTTGGTAAACATGACAACCAGTACGACAGCAACAGTAATAACAGTCACTGTAGCCAAAGGGAGTCAAACTTTACTCTGACAGAATGTGGTCGTTGATGCACAAGCGCTAAGAAAAGTACACATGCGGCAGACGCTAACACAGAGCAATCTAAATTTTGGAATTTATCCACTGTTATCACGTCATGAACCCCAAATCAGAACGATGAAGTAATCCTAATTTCTGATTATCGAATACTTGTTTAGCAAAATCGGCTTATTGGGAAATTTTCTTTCTTAATTGTTAACAATGCCATAAAAAATGCGCTCCAATCTAATCGATTAATCAGGCAACAAGAATACTCATAATTCGAATGCCCTATGTGTATCATCCACTACATTCAATCAGAGAATCAAAACAAAATCATTACCAATTCCGCTGTCCGCCCTCCTTGAAATCAACAGCTATGCTTCGCTTCTTCTCCTCCCCAACCTTGGTGAGCCTCGACGACGAGAAGAAGAAAGCCAGCAGCAGCGCTCCGAACCTTCCAATCCATGGCAGAAACCGAAAAACCAAAGGAGACAGTAAGTTCTCGAAGCAACATAATTCCATGATTCCCCGACGAGAAAAACATAAGTTCAGAAGCAAAGGAAGAGGGAAGCGGACCTGTAACCGACGAAGAAGTGAATTGACATGACGATAAACCCCATAAAAGCTCCAGATCGATCGAGGGACTTGCGCTTGTAAGCTCTGGCGGCGATGGCAGAAGATATCAGCAGTGCGAGAGACGGCCGAATCAGGGAGTAGTCCATTTGCTAGTTTTCGACTACAATATCTCCGCCCTCTGCGTTCGGTATGGATCAGGGTTAGGGAAGTAGGAAATTTCAGATGAGCGTCTGCAGTGAATATGGCGGAGGGAGGTAGGATGCAACATGCAGCGGAAAGGCCGAGCAGCATAAATAAAAAGAAAAAAATTCAGAAAGTGGCGAGCCAGGTGAGAACGTGCAGCGAGCGGATTATTTTGAAAGAGGCGATTCGCGCGAGGATATTTTTTGTCGAAAACGTGTCCTGCAATACGTACCTTAAACGGGCATGCCAAGCACGCACATGCAACAGTATTCTGAAGCAGTTGAGCCTGGGGTTTTTTCCATTCGTAATCAGGAACTATGTTTTCTTTATTTGTACCAGACGACAGCGATAGAATGAATATCCTAAGTTTCTGGTAAATTTGAGGATCCGAGCCTTTTGAAACCATCTGTACAAATAAATCTATTGTGTATCCTGATACGTGAAACGGAGAAGGAATTAGTGTTTAGTAATAGCTTATCTATCAAGGACTGTAAAATTTACATAGAAGAGAATGATGTCTGCAAAGTGGGGAAAAAAATATATAATAAATATTTTTCATGAAAAATAGAGTTAATATTGAAATGATAAATTTGCATATAAAAAGTTAGAGTTGATGAAATAATAAGAACAAGAATAAAGAATTGAATTGAAATGTGAGACATTATGGGGCTAACAGGGGTTTAAATTGCTTAACTAAAAGATGTCCAAGGACCAATGTGGATCACGTCAAGCAATCTCTCAAGAAATTTCACGGGCAGGTCAAGCATCATCATCTGACTGTCAAAATCATGCAAAAATGTGGACCACGCGGGTACAAATACCCTCATGCATTGATAAAAAAAATTAGAAGAAATTTAGGCAGTGTTATTAGAATCGGACCACTGGTCATGCGTTTGGTTTCTGGTCCAACCGGAGCAGGCTAGACCGGACCGATCAATTGACTGGTTCATGGAACGGCCGGTCCAGTTTTGATAACACTGAGTTTAGGGCACAAACCAGCATGCAGGACTACCCGTAAAGCATCACTCGATGGCATGAAAATGCCCCGCTCCCTACTCCAAAATGAGGATAATCTCCTGTTATCTTTCACAGGTTTGCACAAAAGCAGCAAACGCTGAGTATCATCACGCGTTTCACCATGCAGCTGAAAGTGGGAGGAAGAGATTCATTTTCCAAGGTAATGGGTTCCTCTTTCCTTTTGAGTTATTTTAGAACAAGATTCTCAAAAGATTAAAAGAAGAATAATAGCAGCAGCAGCTCCATAGGCCTTTCGGAATCGTATTCAATAATTTGAAAGGATATGGGATCTCCCATACATTTCAAAACATCTCATTAAAATTTCTTCTCTTCATTGAATATATGTGGGTGACATTTCATGTACATTTGAATTTCTAAACAAAACGATTTCCACCGTATCAAGTAACAGCAATAATGTTACATACACAGACAAAAATTGCATAATACTCTCTTATTAGATGGTGATCAGCTACCTAGAATTGGGTTTCTCCCTTCATCTATTTCAACAAGAAGAACACGTTTTGGATCTGATCCATTTGGTCCCTCCGAGTAAAGAGTTGAAAGGTATGCTTTGTAAGCAGGTAAGTAGCGAGAAACAAAATCATAAACCTGCCAAAAACCCCATCAGCTAACCAGATAAAATCGAAATCATTGCAATAACAATTGAATCGTAATTGGGCTTTTGTTTTAGAAAAATCACAGGTTTCCATCTACTGAACTTGGTCTAGAAGTAAGCTATAAATCCTTGAAAATAAGAGAGAATCGCAATCAAGTCCTAGGACTCAAAAAGTTATTTCCAAGGTAGCATCTTTTTGCAATCAAGGTCCCACAACCTTTTACTTGACACGAAGGGAGGCCAAATAAAGAGATTCTTAAACCTTGGTGTTTAAGCAGAAAGCTGAAAGCTGATTCAAATGAAAGCAGGAGCTAGAAGCAGAGAGATATGGCACAAATATGGGTATTATTGGCATATGACTGTGAATAAGCAGGAGATGGATTGAAACTTAGGAAAAAGATGGCACCTCCTCATCAGACATGCCAGATTTGCCTTCTGCCCTCATGGCAACTTCTGCCTGCAAAGTAAAGACGGAACTTCATTAACAAATATAGTGAGGAGAATGCCAATGACTCAAGCTGCATTTGGCTCGAAATATTAAACTGATACCCATGAATACTTCATTTTTATCAATTTTCGCAAAACCAAGGAGTACACTTTTAGGATTTTACTACAATGTCAACCTGAGAGAAATGGAATTAAGGGGTTGCTTGGATGCTTGAATTTGAAATTCAAATTTCACAAATTCACAGATTTCAAATTTAATTGTGTTTGGATACATTGATTTGCCTGGAATTCAATTTTGAACCGAACCCAATTACAAACTGGGGAGGTGAAATTTCATTTGCATGAGTTTGAAACTCATGTTTTCAAGGATTCACTCCAACCACAAAACGGCCTTTGGTAAATGCGTGACACCGTGGCCCACTTGCTATTTTCTTATTAGTTCCGCTCCATGCATCAGATTTAGCTCAAACCACATGAATCTAAAGTTCAGGTTGAAGGTAAACCAAACCTTAAATTTGAATTATATCTGGAATTTCGTTTGCATGAACTTCAACAATTCATCAATGATTCAAGTGTCCAAACAACCCCTAAGAGTCCGTGCCTTAGTTTGAATACAAAATAATGAGGAAATAATTTTCACATGGCTATCTTCCCATTTATTATCTGTTTGGTTGCACTGGACATCATAAAATTTTATGAGATTCATCATTGAACAATCCAATATGGGTGACATTTCATGAGATTCTCTGCAACCAAGTGTACTTTAACCAAATTCAGCTACATCCAGGCCTTTATAACCTAAGAAGAAACAAGTTCTGATTCAATTCTCAAAAAGCTCCTTACAAAGCCAAGAGCTAGCAAACCTGCAGCCGCCATTCGAAGACACAATTGGGATCCTTGATCCTGATAACTATCCATGCCTCTATGAACTTATCCCATGCATCATAATATGTTTCAAGGTTCTTGTTCACAACCTCAAGCTGGCAAGGGAAAACAAAACACAAGACAGGTGAAACAATTCTCACTGGCAGGCAGTAGATAAATAAATTTTGCAAGCAAATACAAATACTGTGAATGCCGGATCTGCCTTTCAAGAACTGACCTGCGGATCAACTGCTTTGACAGTGTCATTTGGAAGAGGCTTGAAACCAAGCATCCAACCTTCGAACAACACAACCTAACGACCACAGTAAATCAAAAATCTAACAAGAAATGATTACATGCAGTGAGCTAAGTAGAAATGGGCCATGGTGCTAATTTCAACTTGAGATAGCTTACATCTAAAGGTCCTTCAACCACTGGCCACGTTGAAGGATCAGCTCGGTCACCCTTGCCACTATAGGCCGACTTAAACACCAGAGTAAACTCCGTCAAGGAACAATGGTGGAAACGGTTTCCCACAAAATAACAAAATTGAGAGTTTCTTTCCTTACTTTATCATAGCGTGGAAGTTTCACCTTCATACCTGCACATCAAATGCATAAACAGTTATCTGAAAGCACAGTGAACAATAGCAAATGATCTTTTCCTCAAAAAAAAAAAAAAAAAAATTGAGACGTTCTCAATTCTCAAGTCTGTCATCAGTTATGCTGGACGCACACGTCTTCATGTTCTGGGTGGAGCGAGGGATGGAATCCAATGTTTGCCCTCATCCACCCAAGACAGGTGCTCAAAACACCCATCAACTCAGGAACTTCCATCTAAGCTGTAACTTGTAAGTGAGACTGAATGAGAAAGCCAGGCACACAAGAATAATGGATGGAGGTACCTTCTTTAGTTAGTTTGCTCAATTGTGTCAGTGTATCAATTGAGAGTGGCAAGTCATGGCTTCCTGCATTGCCCCTGAACTGAAAATATCATTAATGAATGGATTTTTCAACATGCTTATCAGAATTTCTGTATATAGAGACATCAACTGTTGCCAAAAAGATTATAGAAACATAATTTGAACAGCACCTCCAAAAGAGCATTTCCTGGATTTTCTTTTCTGAGTTTAGCCTGCAGTTAGTTAAACATAATAAGAAAATGGAAGCATGGGAGCTAAGCATTATTCAGATAGACAGTTCAAATATAATGGAAGTGACCAGAGTGGCAGTGGCACCTTTTTTAGTTAAAGATGACTGCCAAACCACTAATCACAAATCCACATGTTTTCCAATTAAATCAGAATCAACCATAAATCTGATTTTGTGATGCAAATTCGAAATCATTAGCTGGCCAGAAACCAGGACGGATCCAACTGTTAAGATGGTCCATGTAGATTGAAAATTCTCCCTGGTTGGATCTTTCATGATTTGTGATCAACCAAATTTTGTGGATTTCAAATCTGTATTATGTTACATCATCTTCATATCGACCTCACTGACTCAATTTCACTTAATAGAGCATCCAAACAGCCCAATAGTTTAACCCAAATCCACAACATACATACCTGATCCTCATGTGTAAGATAAAAATCATCTATTGATAATGTTGCAGGTTTCCTGAAAAGAATGAAAGAACATAAGTTATTTAGGAAGATTTAAAACAGCTCTCCACATTTGAAAATAATTTAAAGAGATAAGACTAACTCAGACACAGAAAACTATCTCATTTACCTTCCAGTGACACGGAAAAGATACTCAAGAGCAAATACAAGTGTAGTCTTCCCACAACCTTGAGGTGCACTGAAACCAATCTGCAGTGCAGAAGATCAAATTAAATAGGCTAAAGATCCAAATCATCACAATTTGATTTCAAATATGCAATATTTCCTTGTCCAATTAAAATCAGAAATATAGAATACTCATGAGAGATGTTTTTTTTTTTTTTCCATTCTATAGGGTATCTGAAAAGGTTTCCTTCGTTATTCAGATATTTTCACTAGAGAAAACCAGATAAAAGAACCAAGAAAAAGAAAAGAGAAGAAATGGAAAAAAAAAAAAAAAATCTTTAGTTTTGCTTACATGATGTAACAGTAAGTGCCCACAATCATAGTTTCTGCTAGCTAAGAAGGAAGGTTATCAGGAAAGCAGTAACAAAATCAGACATAATGTGTGCATACCACTAAAGGGGGGGTCTCATCTCCATCTTTAAACTTTGACTTGTGAATTGAGATCTGATCCTCACACCAGAAAAACACTGGTATGTAATAATGATAAAATCTAGCCTTCTGAGGTGTCGTCAAGTTCAGATCATTGAACCCAAACAACCTGCTCAAGTAGAGCCCACACTCTAACCATCTGTCTATGTTTGAGGACACCATGTCAGTGGTCATGCCCAATTTTTCTATCAATGGGCCTTCACAGATGAACTCAAAAAGGTCGTCGACAGAGGAAACAACTGCAGGTGATGTAGGAAACACCGAATGCAGAAGCCCTGGCCTTTGTCCATTGCTAGCAAGGTTATCATTGTATGTGGTTGTGTGTTGTAGCCAAAAGCAGTTTTGGTTTGAAGACAAAAAGGCTGGAAAACAAAGTCACTGTTAGTTTTAGAAACAACTTTGTTGGATCTCAGTTCAAACATTCCATCCCAAACAACACCTATGACTACAATAATTATTTCAAAAGAACAGAATGTGGCATGAGTCCATTGGTATAATATGACCAGACAACCTTTTATTGGTCTTCCAATATGTACTTGATCATACAAGTCAAGGGAACAAAAAGCAAATCCTTTCTCCAGTGAAATCAGAAGCACCTCCCCCAACACACACACACACACACAAAAGAAAAATCATTGTTATAAAAATGCGGGAAATGTGATCAATACGATCCAGACAATTGGTCACCCAATAGGGCATTCTACAGAAGAAAATTTCCCTAGCTTAGAAAACACTTGTAACTAGTAGTTGAAGAAACACATAAAATTAAATTAGCAAAAGTGAAAGATTTGAACCATTCAACTAGTGACCCTACCAAGCACTATGCATGGTAAGTTACACAAAGAATAATCTCAGTCATCCAAACAGAGGCTTCAACAAATTGTAATTGGCCATGTGAAGGAAACCTCAACAAATTGTAATTGGATCTGTGAAGGAAACCTCAACCTATAAGATGAATGAAATGGCCAAGATTCCTCCCATCTAGTGGCTGGATCATCTCATTAATATTACAAAGCCTTTTGTTTTATAGCCCGCATCCACGAAATTAGGACCAACCAAACTATTCATTGAAGTTTGCCACATCCATGCCATGAATACAAGGATGTAATCGTGTAATGCCTAAAGATCCTTCCCCCTGTCAAATTTCCAAAGCCCAACAAAAAAGATGAGGAGAAATAACAATAGAGAGGGATTTATAAAGTGCAGCCAGTCCTCCAACCACCAGCACTGGGAACAGAAGTAGCAAGCAACCTACCGAAAGAAATCACAAGTGAATTGAGATAGGTACAGTATTGAAATACTATAAATACTTCCAACAACCCTACTTTTTTATTATTATCCATATTTCCAATCATTATCACTTACTTTTTTATACTTATAGCCTTGTTGATGTCACTGTCTGTTTCAAATACATGTTTCTAATACACCCTCTCTCAAATACACTATATCCAAACAGACCCTTCCAGGGACAGATGGATGACTATAAACCACCACCAGAAGGATGATCTGCAGTCAACACACAGGCAGATGGAATACCAAAGCAGAACTAAGCACTTCCTGAAGGAATGTTTAGATCCATCCCAAAGAAAAATGAATGACAAGAAAATGGCAATGGCGGGAATCGTAAATTCGTAAGATCAAAACATAAAAACTAAAGGGGCTATAAAACATTCAGCATTTAAAGGAGGAACCAATGAGGTAAATATCAATAATAAAACTTTTATATTTAAAATAAAATAAAGAAATCTTGTAACACTAGACCACAGGAATTTAAAAAAAATTTAAAAAAGAAGTCATCATCATAATTAGGGAAACAGTACAAGACGCACACGTTTTAAACGCATGCCCCTGCTTTCCAGAACATATAGCTAACAAGGGATAAAGCACGGACAAACAAAGTAGGGTTGTGGGCCACTTCACATTCCGATTTTCAAAAAAATAAAAAATAAAAAATAAACTCTATAAAATTCAGACAGACCCAATGACATTTCTACTCATTCCTAAGAATCTCTGTCCCCGTCCAATAAATTAAAAATAAATCCAAAATTCAGCAATTTCCTCAGAACTCAAACCTGCACATTCCGTCGAAAATTTCAAATCCAATAATCAGCTTTTAAACTCCACGAAAAGGCGTTAAGATCAAACAATCCAGACCATTGATCTTCGACAACAATATCTAAAATCGAAAAATCACTACTCAAATCCACCTAAAAGCTACAACTTTCAATAATTCATGATGATTGAACTACAACATGTTAACATGTGTCAAACCCAGAAATCCAAAAAAAAAACGGACATGACTTTTCCTTTATTGGTCCGTATACTCACATGATTTGGAAGGGAGGGAGGAAGAAGAAGGAGTCATTTGAGAATGGTGTTTTAAGAGAGAGGAGTCCAGGAGGAGAGATTTGGAGGGTTTTAAGGGGTAGAAGAAGCCGAATGGGGACGAGAGGTGGTGGTGATGCTGGCATTTGTAGGAGGAGGAGACTCCAGAGGGCCATGAATGCTGAGCTAGCACGTTTACTACCTCCATCTCTCTATCTCCCTTCGTGGAGATGCAATTGCCCAACAGGCGTAGGCGGCCGAGACTTTTTAGCCGCGAACGGCAGTCTCGGACAGTTCGACACATGTAAATCGCTTAGTGCATTTACCAAAATACCCCTCCCCAGTTAATCTCTAATAAATTATTCAGAAAGTCAAAATTTGCCTTTAAAAATTTCATTCCTCAATTAAAGAAAACTTAAGCCAATTGTCTCAAAATCATTTTTATTAAAACACGGATTATATTTAGAAATATATATCAAAGCACATATAAAGTATAAAAATTACTTAGATTAGTCGGCAAAAATTATTAAAATGATGCAAAATTTTGTTAGAATCATTAATTTACAATGATATTATACTAGATTAAATGACACGAAAATAAAACATGGCAATCGGACTTGCAAAAGTGGTAAGTTTGACGGGTGTGAGACCCCGAGCATGAGTGGATATGTTGGTAGCCGCAACTCCACACGTTTTAAATATCGGCAGTTATTAAAATCGACCACGCATTTTCTAACCTCAAAATCATTCCCCCCCACGCTCGCCCTATCTCGAAGGCAGCCAATTCCATCCAATGGCTTTATGCTTTAATCGGCCTACGCAATACCCCAACACCATCCAACGGCTGATCTGAGATTATATGAAATGAAAAGATATTTTTATAAATTATGGTTATACTACTTTTATTTATAAACTATTTAGATATTGCGATTTGTATCCCTTTAGACGCAGGAAAGAAAATGATACGTTGGAGGGTTACTGAGGGATTAGACTATGTTACGTGTCAAATTATTTGAGGCTTAATATTGTATATATATTTATGAAGTTTTTAATAATTTGTGCATTCGCACCAAACGTCAAAAGACAGCCTTAAAAGTACTTTTAATAGATAGAAGTCCAGATGTGTTGGACAACTTTATTTTTTATTAACGATGAGGTTAAATTTTTCACTTCGAATTCATCTTACACTAAAATTATTTTTAAAGTTACTTTTATTTTAAAATTTATCCAATTTAAGATCCTGTGTCGAGGTCCCACCACAATCGTGTAAAAACTAAAAAGGTGCGGGTTTTTTGTATCTACATCCACGTCAAAAATGAGCTCTTGGGTTTTTTACAAAACAACATCAGCGATTAAAGATCAGATTTTGAACATCTCTCCCATATGTACCTTTGCCCAGAAATTGCCAAGAATTGAGCGTGTTCAGCATATTTCTATTCCTTCTCACGTCTTCAATTCATCGGAATCACGAACCCAATAATTGTAACAAACATAAGCATGCATTCGCACGCAAAAGAAAGAATCCTCATTTATCTCCTCAGTAGAAATACTTGGAAAATGCAATGGGATGAAACTGTATAAAAGGTTGGTATTAGAAATTGAATAAGCTTGGGGTATGTACTACATTCGAACCGTTACATACTCTTGTTACAACTTGGCAAGGATAAGTCTAGGACACGGGTCAATGAATTTACATCGTGAGCTAGAAAAGCTTGAAAAAGATTAGCTATTTGGCATTTAATTTCAAGCTAATCAGCTCCCGCATGCCTTACTCTTTCTTACATTGCACCCTACATGGACATGGTCTGGAAGAACCAGAACCAGAACGAGAGAACAGACAACAGTGGATGATAGGAATACAAGAAACGGTGAATAGATAGCATGTTCATATTTGCAGGAAAACCAGCGGGAGATAAACCCACCCATTATTCCGGCACCCATCAGTTAAAAAGTCAGAATCTGCTCCACATCATCAGAAAAATGTTTGGGGCAGTATGGGAGAAGACAAACTCGCCACGAACTTGAACTGCCAATGCAGCGAAATGTGCGTAAGTGGTTATGATGCAGAAGTTATTTTTAACTTTACTGAGCAGAGGCCACATTTAGGTCAGGAAACAACGCATGTTAAAGGCTTCAAGCAAAGCCTAATCTAGATTTGTTGGGAATATGATAGATATTTGTGTCAAGAAACTCATCTTTTCATCATTAGTACTATTGTTCCTAATAATAATCATTGGCCTTGAAAATAGAGTTTCTTAAAGATCCAACAGTTTTGTGGAGCTGTCTATCCAGAAGTTTTGCCACACATGCTTGCAGCTGCAAAATGGATAAGACCCCCGGCCATGCATCCGCCAGATTGCACAGTTTAAGTAAGTACCATAAGGTTTTGAACACATCAGATAAGAAAAATGCCTTTTCACCACAATGTAATACATTTGAATCTGCCCGATGCATGCTCAGATGTTACATAGATGCCAGGTCAGCACATTTTGCAGGGTGAAAGTGGGTTTCCGAAAACTCAGTTTGAAAGGATCTTAAGAAATGCTGATGGAATTCACATTGATATATATATATATATATATATATATATATATATATACACACACACACACACACATACACACACACAGATGTATATATACATATATATAACAGGATGTTTAGTTCTAAGCAGATGAGGCATCTGACATGATGTAAAAACTAAAAAAAGGGAAATGAAAAGAAGAAAGAAAGAACAGATGCAGTAATCATGAGTTTCAGCCTACATTATGAGATCACTTACCTTCTGTTGCTTATACTTTTCTCGAATGGCATTGAGATGACAGCGCTTGGAATTCAATTGCAAATCTTGGAGTGCAAAAACCGCATCTTTCAAATCCGATGCCTTATAACGTGTATAGTGTTCAAGAGTCGAATTCTGCAAGAAATGTTAAAGAACCGGTGAATAATGTGCAAGAGGTGCATCAAGCCATTCATTAATAAAAGAAACAGATATGAATGCTGACCCATGGGTGACCAGCCTGATCAAGCGTCCATCTGGCAAGGAATACAGCAGAGGCAGCAATGCAAGAAGGAAGAAACTTAAGGAACTCATACTCAACCAATGTCATTTCTGCCAGATAACAGGCTAAGAACTCCAACGCCAGCATAGGAACCTGCAAAATAAGGAAAAAATTTTATACAATGCATTCTTCTTGCCTAGGAATTAACCCACATTAATGCATTAGAGAGGCAAGATATGAACTGTGTGCAAACCGCTCGAATATATAGGCATAACCCAGGGCAATTATTCTGTGCTATAAATATATGCAATGTGGTGAGGAAAGCTATCTTTACTTCCAGATTGGAAAATCGTAAGTTTTGAATTTAGAAGCCTATAAATAATGATTAATGATTAAAAGACCAACACTATAGAAGAGCCAACAGAAAACAAAAACAAAACACAAAAAAAAAAAAGATAAAGGATCTTAGGTATCATCATTATCATTAACAAAAGATTGCATTAGATCGACAGTTCAGATCACTGCATCATGGAGCCAGCATTTACAGAATTGTTTCCATCAGTGTAGTAAATTTGGGTGTCAGGGAAGAGATTGAAACAACCTCCCTTCAATAGTGGATAAACCAAGTAGGTTTATCCTAAATCACGTTGTTGCAGATAAAAGGCAAAAGAGGAGCTTCAAACCCTTGTTAAGTAGTCAAAAACCACATTTCTCAAACCCTAAGACAGAAATAAATA
>JAYJMB010033099.1:0-11511 GCA_036873735.1 Pouteria campechiana
TTTTTTTTTTAGCATTATTATTTATCTTTTGGGGAATAAATTTGTTGGATCCAACTAAATGGGTAATTAAGTCCATCAAGTACATAAATGTTAGTTTCCATTAAATCTAAGATTTAAGTCCAAGTAGGGGTGTTGCCAATCCGCTACCTGCGGTGGTGTGAACATGCAAATATACCCCTCCACAAACGTTAACGGTCCAAAGTGTATTACCGGCTAACTTTTTTCTTTACCGATAACAGTAAAAGCCAGTAGCAATTTGTTATTTGAACATTGTTGAAAAAAACCCAGTTGTGATTTCTATATATATCAGGCCCACATCCACCTGAAGTGGTATATAATAGATTGTTAGATGTGGGTCATATACCAAGTTAGACACGTGAAATAAATGGACCAGCTATTTTTGACTTGAAGGTTCACCATCCTTGATCTGGATCCCAAATGCCTTTGGATTTACATGGGCCAGGTACTTCCGACTCCATCAATAGTTTGTCTCCATTTTTTTTATGTTTTGGAAAGCTGTAATACAATTTGAAATCCTCCAATTTCCACCATTTGGGTAAGCTTGCCACGTTAGACAAGTCGTCAGATATGAAATTTTGGAGTCTCTCTCTTAGGACACTGATTTACCCATGCTGTTCTCCATGAAGCAAGGGCATTTGGCATTCATAACTCTTAACAGAATTTATGTAACCAGCTAACCTAAAAAAGTCATTTACGGTTGCATTGGTCTGTACTGGCCATTGTGTTTATTCAAAGAATAACAAAAATAAAAGATATATAACTTAGACATTTTGGGTATGTGAAACTTACTGTTCATTACTGAGTGCAACTGAAGAACTATTTTCCGACATGCATTTATGGTTTATTTCTGGATTTGCATATTTTCTGTATGTTCAATGTTTATAACTAGTTAGTTATATCTTAAAAACAATATTTGATATTGTGTGAAGAGGTGAAGGCTACAATTTAAATCTTTATTATTTAAACCTCATAAGAAAATACTAATGGCTGATTTAATCCATTGGTGCTAAAGATTTTCTAATTAGTTAAGCCCACCTAAAAACTATGGGCAATAATAAAGATTTAAATCCGCTTATCAATAATGGTTGATTTAAATCCCATAAGAAAATCAGAATAGGACCAAAATGAAAATACTTCACCCAGATTTTAGTTTAAAGCCCACCTCATTGAATAAAAAACTAAACCTTACAGTGCATCTTGGGCTCACACTACGAGAAAGCTCCCAACCAAATCCATCTCAACCAGACCCATCTTGGGTGCCGAATCAAGCATCATTCCCAGCCAATTGTGGTAGGAGGGGGAATCAAAAAATAAAAGATTGACAAAGCCAAGCATTAAAAAAGAAGAAGAAGAAAAGATTCCTGAATGTACTTCAAAACTCTCGGCCAATGTGTGAAAGGATTCCATCTCAGCACATGGACCTTACTGGGGATTGAAGTGTAACCCAACGAGGTTGAAACCGGTGACAGTGCGCCCATCGTGGGTGAAGATAATAATAAATATCTCTGCCAGGATGATTATCCTAAGTCCTAACAGATTGATTGGCAGCCTGCAAATACAGGATAAGGACAAACAAATACACATGCTAATCCACTGGTATGACCTTCCATCTTCAACCAGACCTGGCCCACCAGATTTTGGTGGACCACCGCCAAAGAAATGCTTTGACTTCCAACACCTCCACCACTTAGGCACATGCATTGAGATGAGTCTAACTCAAGTTTCAACTATATCTTATGTGGCAAATCTTTAAAAATAGAGGCTTATTTACCATTGGCTAAGTGGCGTGCAAGTCCGAAATTGGATTATGCAATAAGATTCTTTGCCATTGTCTAGCCCTAATGACTTACAGTTAGCTTTTAATTCATTTTCTATTCTTCTCTAATTTTTCCTTTTGTCTTTTTTTGTATTACTTAGATGTTTGTTGGGTATACACCCGCAGGTGGTAGAGGAGCTGCTGTCTCTTGGAAAGATCACGTGTCCTATTGTAATGACAAGCTTGTTGCTGTACTTAAGATCTATCATCTCCATGCTCTTTCTTGGCCACCTAGGAGAGACTGAACTAGCTGGTGGGTCCCTCTCAATTGGGTTTGCTAACATCACTGGCTACTCAGTCATGAAAGGCCTGGCAATGGGTATGGAGCCGATTTGTGGCCAGGCTTATGGAGCTAAGAGATGGGCAGTCCTCAGTCAAACCTATCTAAAGACCCTCTTTCTCCTCCTCCTGACAACCATCCCAATTTCACTACTCTGGCTGAATATGCAGCCAATCCTACTCTGGTTAGGCCAAGATCCAACCATCACATCAACTGCTAGGATTTACATAAAATACTTGGTCCCTGATTTAGTGGCCCAAGCCCTCCTTCAACCATTGAGGATTTTTTTGAGGACCCAAAACTTAACCACACCACTCACAATTTCAGCCGCATTTGCACTTATCGTACACCTTCCAATCAACTACTTGTTAGTGGTCCACTTGAATATGGGAGTGAAGGGAGTGGCCCTTGCTACAGGTTGGTCCACCTTGAATTTAAACTTGGGAATGCTGGTGTATCTTATGTCTGCCAAGAAAGCAATCAAACCATGGGACAGTGCGATGGCGGCAATCGCGTGCTTCCGTGGCTGGCAGCGGCTGCTGAAATTGGCCATTCCGAGCGTGATTTCAGTGTGCTTGGAGTGGTGGTGGTATGAGGTGATGCTGATCTTATGTGGGCTGCTAAGTAACCCCCAAGCCTGCGTCTCAGCGATGAGTCTTCTTATACAGACAACAGGCCTGATTTATGTGTTTCCATCATCATTGAGCTTGGGTCTGTCGACCCGGGTGGGGAATTTGTTGGGCGCTGGTCAACCAGCCAGGGCTCAGTGGGCAACAGAGGTTGGGATGGCTGTGGCAGGGACATGTGGGCTAACTGCCATGGCTTTCACAACTGCAGCGAGAAATGCGTGGGGGAAGATGTACACATCTGAGCCACAGGTGCTTGCATTGACATCGATTGCGCTGCCGATAGTGGGTTTCTGTGAGATTGGAAACTGTCCACAGACGGCGGGATGCGGGGTCATGACAGGATGCGCCAGGCCGAAGGTCGGAGCCCACATCAATTTTGGCTCATTTTATTTGATTGGGTTGCCCGTGGCAGTGATCCTTGGGTTTGGTTTCAAAATGGGAGTTTTGGGGCTTTGTTTTGGGCTGGTTGCAGCCCAGGCATCATGTGTGCTTATGATGATGGGGGCCATCCGGAGCACTGATTGGAAACTTCAAGCTGAGAGGGCTGAGGAGCTGCTCACCGAGGCTGCAGAAGGAGAAACAGATGATGACTTGGAAGCTAGCCTTCTGCTTCATTGAAAGGGCAAATCCTCCGGAAATTTTGTATGAATAACCTGTGAGTTGGAAAAGAGGATTATGGGTTCTATTCTGAAAAATGCCAAAAATCAACGCTGGAATTTCTGAAAATATACATGAAATTTAAGAAACGTATTTATGAATCTTTGATCTTTTTTTATTTTTGTTTTCTGTCTCTTTGTTTTGAACCGTTGAATGGTGAACTCTCTACAAACTGCTACGATGAACTAATGTTTGGCCCTGCACTATGGGGTCCATGGGGGTCCAAAAAAACGCTCCTAGGCCTTGGTTTTGCTTCTCATAGGTTTTAAACCTACTTGAGATGCTTATATGAAAATCATGAGTTTATTTTATCCAAGGAATGAATAAGACATGATATCTCCTTGGACACAGGAAAACACCAGGTACATTGAATTAATTGACATTGGATATAAAGCTTGGTGAATCCAATGAATAATAATCAATGTCGGATAACAAACAAAACCAAAACTGCTCAGAAAATACATTTCTTTCAACCCTTCTATAACTACTTCCATAGGAGTTCTACCATTGGCCTGCCATCTGCACATGCGGATGCGTATGGACACTTGACTTGCACAAGCCTACGTTATAGATAGCATTTGGTTCAATAAATTTTCTCTGGTGCAGATAACTAGAAAGACTGAAGACAATCTCAAGCACGCAGATCTTTGTCTGAGCTCCATGCTGGACCCTTAGGAACATCAGCAACAGCTCCTGTTCCATTTTCAGCAACCAATAGAGGATCTGCTTCAACTTCTTTTGCCTAAAGACAATTTGAATGAGAGAATTAGCACAAATGAAGTATGAGGCTGATACTCGAAAGAGATATGAGGAGGATAGGAACCAATCATATTTCGCAATCTCAATCTCAACCTCGGTCTTCAGTCAAATATCATACAATATTGTCAAATAAATCGCATTTATACAAAGGGTGCTGTATATTTCAAGATACAAGATACAAAGCACGTAAAATTGGGAAATTATATTTCAAGAAACGAATATTCAAGAGCAAAACAAGAGTGCTGCTTGCTTGCTCAGGTGTGCCTGTATGCAGACTGTCTTCTAGTTTAACCTGCAGGAAACCTAATGTATATATCCAATTTGGACCACTGGAAATCTGAGCCAGCACCATTATTGTAGTAATGGTGCTTCCTATGGGTTTACCTGCTTGATGTCACAAGAACATCTACAATGGCCCACCTGATGCAAGCCAATGTTGACAGATCAGCACCTGCAACTGCATCTGGAGGTGTGCTCTTTCATTTTTGCCACTCCCACATCAAATTGATTAGCAAATAAATTCCTAATGGGATGATATTGGTAATTGAACATGGTGTTCTAGCAGAGCTGATGGTACCTGGGATAGTTGCAAAGATGCCTCACCAGCCTTCTGCTGGTTCTCTAAAGAGCACAGGTAAGAATAAAGGATCATTCCAATCAAAGCAACTAGGATACCAAAGATATTCCGCCAGCTAAATGGGTCATGAAGTAAAACATATCCAAACGTTAAAACTAGACATGTTTTCAGATGTCCCAAGACTTGATAGGTAACTGGTGATGTCTTTCCAATTACAAGAAATGTGCTGAAGTTCACAGAAACCGAGATAAGGCAAGATAAGACAATGAAAACCTGCAATGGAAATAAAATATCAATTAAAATAATGCAAGTCGATTATGAAGGAAAATTTGGAGCTCCAAACAAAAACACTGCTGCTTGCAGCAGTACCTCTGCAGTTGCTGAAGCCAGATGTTTTACTATGTTCAACAGTGCTTGTAAATAATGCCTGGATAGTTCAAATGTGCTATTAATGTGCTCAAGCCAAAAATCCAGGCCAATTTGCTCATCAAGGGGTGACAATGAATGATGAATGAGAAACATCAGCTATCAGTTTCAGCCTTCCACCTTTCATGAAGATGCAGATGCACCTCATGAGCAGACTAACCTAATTTGGTCAACAGACATTCATTTACAGTTCAATAGCATGTGCCATGTGACTGGACCTGGCGAGTGAAAATGCACAGCAGTAACATCCATCAAGACATTCCGTCAATGCTTACCAGCACTTGAGGTGTATACTTGAAAGCAAAAACATTCTGATTAGTCAATAGCCCATCAAGGAATGGACCAGTAATGAACAATATCATTGCTTGATAGGGGCAAGATTGATACAAAAGTTGCGTTGAAGACACCTTAAAGCGCTTCTGGATGGTGTTTGTCATCTAAGAACTGGTTAAGAGCCAAAAAAGAGACATAAAAGTTTGAAAACCTGTGAAATGCTGAAATGTAAATTTGAAACATGCTTATATATGAATCAAGACATGATCCTATATCAGTGTGTGGACCCAAAAAGGGAAGGAGTTATGTGAGTTCTGAGATTGGGCAAGCATATAGCTGAGGCATGGATTGAGATTCCACACTTGTGGAGCCCAAGGTCTGATAAACCAGTGTCCAGACCATGAATCCACTAGAGCAACAAACCAGTGCAGTATACCAAACTTCCAAAATTGGGACAATCTTTAAAAATTGGATAACAGGTAATGGCTGAGAAGACCGTTGAGCAATGAAGCCAAGATAATTAGGATGCTCCCATTTAGGTGATTTTATTTGGCATCTTCAATGACACATGCAATCATGCATCATAGCAAATGATGCTCTTATTAGGGCACAGAAAACTGTCATCTCAAACACATTCCCAGTAGAGATGATTGCAAATGCTGTCAAGAATGAAACACTGTGGCATAATAAGGTTGCCTGAGAAAGTATTTGTAGAAAAAATTAAATACCTTAGAATTAGAATCTGATTGCAAATCGCCATCACATTTAGTGGGTTTTGCAATTCCCTGCCTAGCATGGAATGCAGATTGACCTTCCTTTCAAAGTGCATCCATAAAGAAATACGAAGAGTCCAATCTCACATTGGAATCACACCCAATAAGCATATGCTAACATAAACTCCATTTATTATGTTTTACAAAAATGCAACAAGGCAATAAGATGCTGAAGCTAGTTTGATCCCCAATTCCCAGCATGGAACCTATAATTCTCTCTATTCCAACCACAACGAAACCCAGTCAAACAGACACTAATGATTCCACCATTGATGAGGGATTCCAAAAAGGATATTGGATTGGAAGATCTTCATCACTCACGTCTTTGGCATCCAATTCAATGAATGTGAACAATCATGTATATTCTTTAACAGTATATCTTTAATTTAAGATAGACCTTCCAATCAAGGAGAACTTTGTGTCAATACCTCAGTAAAGGCAGTCCTTCATCAGCTTTCAAGTCACTGAACCATGGGCTCCACACATAGAAAAGTAGGTAGCTCAGCAAAGACCAAGTTCATGTTTTAAGAACCCCTCAGAACCCTATCATTCCCCAAAGATGTAGCCTAGAATCCAACACTATAGTTGACAAAGTGTATGTTTTCACATGTATGGCATAATCCAATCCTAATATGCAGGATCCAGAAATGATTGGTGGCAATCTCAGACACAGGACTAAGTATTTTACTTCCAAGTTGCAACTTCAAGACCATTTGCCCATTACTTGATACTGCTTAGCTATGACCTGGAGCTTTCGGCCTAAAGGGCTGCTTGTATTGAATGCAATCACATTTAACACAAAAAAAATGAAAACGTGCAATCACATTTAACCAAAAAAGTGAAAGACTTGAACCAAGAGAAAAAGAAGTAATCATTTCCTCACTTTAGAAATGATTTCCCTTTCTTTTAGTGAAATGATATGTTATCCAATCCAAAGCTGTTAAAATTGAATGTAGATAGTGATGAGCACAGATCAGGAGAAAAATCATGCAAGAACTCTGTGAAGGGCTGTGCAGTGAATAAGGATACGATTTGCGCAATGCAAGTTGTCAGGACTGCAAGCAGGGATAACACAGAACCCAGAACATTGAGCTGTAAGTCAGTAACAGTTGCAATTCCAACACCCACAAGAAGGACAGTAAGTGAAAGCTGGATGCTCCTACTGTAAATGTAAAGACATGCTATTAGTCAAAAAGGTATCATAACCATAGAAAACAAATCAAATCATGGAACATAAACAGAAGTTTTGCAAGTTATTTGATATCAATTTTGCTTTAGATATGCAAGTTACTTAATTGACATCCATATGAATGAGTCATGCAAATCACTTGACTGACATCAGTATGCATGAGGCATACAAGGGTTTTGTGGGCAATTATTTTTGTTTCATGTTCAAGTGCAAAGGGAAAAAATTCAAAGATGGAAAGCAAGTCAAGAAAGAGGCAAGAAGAAGAAGAATACTAAGATGTGTGGGGTGAATATTAGCATAATGTGTTAACAAAGAAATGAAGATATAATCCCATGACGATCACAAAAGAAGGGACTAACCGACCAAGTTCTTCAGCATAAAGCCACATATTACACAAATTCACATATCTCATATTTCAACATAAATGTCAACAACAGTCGGGCAGACCTGAACTTCTTCCTGAAGAAAAGAGTCTCCAGAAGCACAGTACAAGGGATGATGGCCAGCTTTGTCATCTGCAACAGGAAACAAATAGAGAAAAAGATGATAAACCAAATTCCTTGTTCTCCAGAACAAGATGAAATGAATCATCTGAGATTATGAAGGACTATAAACAAAATGTTGGACAAAACATTCAAACTTGAAGGAGTACACTTTCTGCAATAACTGGTGGACAATCAAGTTCAAGCATAGAAATAGTTCATGGTAAACTGCATAGCTTCTATTACAATGAGATCCAGCAAAAATTTATCCTGGATGCAGGATCTGCATTCTGGGTGAGTTTTTTAGCCCAGCATGCTGTTTACATTTCAGAGAACTCCTACTGCAGCAAGAAAAGTTCCAGCAATTAATTTCATTAAAAAAAAGGAAACAAAAGAAGCCCATCATTTTCAAAGCTCCTTTCAAATTGTTTGGTAAACCTAGTTTTCCCCTGCTTCGTGTTGACTTGCTGCTGCCTTTTTAATGTTATCAACATATTGTGGCAGAAACTAATTTGTATCTATTAATCTAGTTTTATACTTCCAGCAAAATTGACTACAGCGATTTCTAGTTTTCCACATCAAGTTAGTTATTTTTCAGCAATTGCTGGTCAAATACAGATTTACATAAATCACAGAACCTGTTTTTATATTCATTGTGATACATTCCATGCTTATATCCAAATTCCAAAGCCCTCCATCCCTGTCCAAAGATAATGAATATTAATCATGCATTCAAGCTAGCGTATAGTCACAAAATGAAGAAATTATACCTGATAAAAACCAACTGAGTTGAAACCCAGGCTAAGATTTAGAAGTCCAATAGAGATCCCATTGAGTATCCCAAAGCCCATTACAGCTCTTGGGTCAAATGGTTTGTGTTCGAATAATTTCATCCATAGAGCCACATGAAGTGAACAAAATGTAACCAAAAGATGCCAGCTTGTCAAAGTTGTAGCTGTAAACAAAGGAAAACATGCCAACTAGTTAAGACATTAGGATAGATATGGAAATGCAAGTTATCAGCACACATATTAAATCCATTTTCTGTTTTGGTCAGTGCCTCCTTGTGTAAATTTTTACTTTCTGTCATTTCTTTTTGTATGCCACTTTCTTTTTACCATTGTATGTTGAAATGAGATGATAAGGCTTGGATACTTTAAATAAAAAACATGGCCCCATCATTGAGCACTTCTAATAACATCAAGGCTCACCCATAAGTATCTTACAATTGGAGGACATTAGGAGATAACCACTAACTAACATTCTACTGAAGTATGGACTTAGGAGCTAGGATTGATAGTCTAACAGATGGGTTAGGATAAAACAGAGGTTTATTTTGCACAGGGATACATGCATGTGCATTTAAAGGATCCTTCTAACATAGTTGGCTGGTCGATGAAATTTTGATTTCATTTTTGCATATTCATGCAAAATTTTGATTTAATTTTTCAAGGGATTCAAACTTAGC
Organism: Pouteria campechiana; assembly: GCA_036873735.1. Lineage (NCBI taxonomy): Eukaryota > Viridiplantae > Streptophyta > Magnoliopsida > Ericales > Sapotaceae > Pouteria > Pouteria campechiana. Next base: position 9,351 of record JAYJMB010033099.1, read on the forward strand.
CCAGTTTCATTTTGCTAAAAAGAACTATTTTCTAGCCTTTTTTTTTAATTTAGGAAATAAGTTTACTGTTTTGATTGTGTTCAGTTAGAATGGAAAAGGCATTTCCAGAAAAAAAAAAAAACCCAAGTTTCTGCTTCTAAGAAATACATAAGCTTGTTTTCTCACAGATGTCTCCATTCATTTACATTTTCAAACTTCTATCCATTTATCTACCACGGTCATATAACTAAACATGTACATACAAGTGTATATATATTAATTACAAGAGACATTTTTGAGACCTAATACATTCATTAAAGGCCAATCACATTTTATATGTTATACATAAGGTTAATTAACAATTTCATCATATCTCATAGCCTATAAATTACTATGCATATTCTTTTGCTATTATGTCATTTAATCAAAAGAAATTTGTTCTGATTTTATTAACAAAAGAACTACATGTCTCTTACATATCCAGTATCTATAGCTTTTAGAAGTGATTGTTTACCATCTACTGCAGCATTTATCACAGCATATCGTCTGTTATAACAAAGATTCTTTTTTAAAACCAATGGTACATGGAATCCACAAGGAAACTACCTGTGAAACCCACAATTATATGCATGATCAATCCACTACATTCATAATTTCGGACAAATACTATTAGCTTACAAGATCATTATTTTAAAATTTTTCTTCAACCATTATTCAAGAGAAAAGTGAATATGAAATGCAAATCATTCAAATGATTTTACCAAAAATGTTTTTGTTATATATGTTTATGGAAAATTTAAAATTTCCAATTTCCAATTCTCGAGAATCATTTTTAGAGAAGAAATTTTAAACTCCTATTTACCAATGCCCAACAGTCAAGCCTTCTAGAGTTGGCACATGTTGCCTTGGTAAAAACCTCAGGTTTACCAGCATGGAAACATGGGTTCAAGTCTGAGAGTAGCCATTTTGAGCATGAATGCCAACATGTCAGCTAAGATTGTTTCCAGTGTAACCTTCCCACGAAACTGCATATGTGAGACCTACACAGCTACACAAGGTTACAGCCTGTCCATACATGCAGTTGGCTTTACTAGGGTGGCGATACTCCTCTATGCTCGCCAAAAGTTGTAGTACCATGCCTGTAGCGATTACTTCTCTTCCAATGGACGATGAGATGCAGCATTAACTGCTATCTGGTGTCTAAGGAAGAGCCATCAAAATGCCACCTCCAATCGCCTACATTCCAAAATTTTAATCCCCAAGCTGCTAATTTGGCAACGATCACACAACCAAGCCCAGAGATGGAATTGCAAACTACAAAGCATTTACATTGCCATTTCATCCTAAATACCCAACCAAAATTCTGTTCAGACCCCCTAGACCAGTAATTTCGTCTCAATCACTTTTTGTCCCCTCTTCGTCTTAATGTTTTTAACTACTTCCGTAACGACCACCATATCATCCGGTTCACACAAATAAGCAGAAAAAGACCACATTGCCAGAACAATGCAAACTGTAAAATTCGGGCCTTGAACTCGGATAAAGCTCAATTACCTTCTCTTCCTCTCTCTCCAAATGAATGATCGTATAGTGCAGAAAGATCGGCTTACCGAAGTTGAAACCGAGGGAGCTAATGAGAGCCTTGTTGCAGATCACGATGGAGACGGACGAGACCACCGACAGGGAGAGCGCCCCAACGGTGCCGAGGTGAAACCGCCCGCTCTCGCTCATCTTCTTCAAATGCGTTTCTGCAATCCGAATCTACCATTGTTTTGTTCCATTTCCAGACAAATGAGATCACGGAAAAGAAAAACCAGTAGGAGAATTGAGGGGGCAATTCAGAATACGAAATGGAATTCACCTCATTTGGGGAGAAACTGGGGAGAGATGAGGTTGAGATCTGAGCCCTAGATCTACTTACTGTCTTCCCTTCTTCTTCTTCTTTATTTGCTGAAAAAAGCTCGAATCTTAATGAGCTCTCACAACCTTTCACGCCGCTAATACAGTAATCTTCTTCTATTTATTTATATTTTCTTCCAAATCAGAAATGCTACTTGGGGCTTTCTACGGTGGGATTTGAATTGTCCTACTCGCATTGAGCCACTCCGAGAGATGCCTGGTCCTATGGTCCATTTGAGCACAGTGAGACATAGCTAAGCCGCGCTTCTTTGTTGCTTTTTTT
>JAYJMB010033099.1:11611-31447 GCA_036873735.1 Pouteria campechiana
AATAATAAATAATAAAATCTGGGCGTGTTTGGTAATGGGTAAAAGAAGTGAACTAATTTTCATCCTTCCACTTCTTTGTTAATTAATTTGATGTTTAACCATCTCAACCATTTTACTTTTTATTTATTATTACATATTTTCTATCAACTCTCTTTATCTTTTCATTTAAACAGTCTCATCTCCTTTGTCTTTATTGTTTTATTTTTAATTGTTGCCCTCTTTTTTACGTTTCACCTATGCTAAACAAACCTGGTGCTATACAACAAGTACAAGAAGGACAGGTGAAAATGATATTTGAAAAGAGAGGTGATGTCCAAAAATAAAGTAAAATATATAAGATATCTAAGTTTTTAGATGTCGAAATGTAATTAATAATTAAAATTTTAAAAATATAAAAATAAAATTATCTAAAATTGAAGGAAATAACCATTACATCATTAAAATCCAATATGTTGGAAAGCAATCTTTGTTTGGCCTTTAGTCCATGATTGGAATGTAGGTGTGGAATGGCTACTTGCTGAAAGAAGAGACCTGCAAATCTTAAAATATGTGCAGACATCAATTACTTAGAATCAAAAAGATCACCGTAACTAGTAGTCCTTTTAATGTGTTTTTCGGTTTGCTAATTTTTTAATTTTTACTCATTTTGCATCTTATTCTAAGTGCACTTTTACAATTTGTCCAGAGGTTTGCTGGTTTCTCTTATGATCTTTCAAGGCCCCAGATGCATGATAGCATCTATTGCCACAAAATTCACATTGGGTTTGTGATGAGAAGACTCTCCAAAGTCACTTAAACATAAAAATAAAAATAAAAATGCTTCAATGAATACTATTTTAGCTAAGAGACCCAGAAGATCCACGTGACATCTATGCAGTACATGCATGCACTGGGGACCACACGTGGAAGTAATGAGAGTCAGAGGAGACATTGTCCTTTGATGTTTTTGTTTGCTAATAGTTAGCTGTAGATAGTCATGAACCAGCTGTTACATGTTGGTTGGGGTCCACCAAACATAGCAATTGTCATATATTAACCATAGATTACTTGTCCTAGCAGGGGCAACATTGAGGTCTTCTTGGCCCTCAAACCAAAAATAAAAAAATAATGGGTTTTTGCATTTTTCATGTACTAAATTTTGCACATTTTATTACATGAAATAGCATACCATGATCATGGTCCAATTCAAACCCAGATGAAAACAACAGTCAGGAAGTCAGACTGACAGGCAGTCACTTAAGAAGGTGACTGATCACCTCAACTGAAATGAACTCAGTCAGACTGGGACAGAGATTTTGCACCCAAGAGGAGATTATCCAAAACCAGCAACACCCAAATACCACCAGCAGCTCAGCCTACCAAACCTGTCTCTCTCACAACAACCGGCACACCAAACCATGACTTCCAAATTTCGAGAAAATTTGGACTTGACTCCATTGAAAAGATCATAGCACCTTAGAATTCTTAATTGGAATGAATGTCAGCTAGGCTGTTGTGAGTTGGGGAGAAAACTATTGACTTGACTAAGCAAGGAAACATATAGAAAGATGGAGATTTTTGAAAGGAAAAAAAAAAGAAGCCTTGGATGTAACTCAAAGAACAAACTCTGACACATTGCTAATCTTAAAGAGAATGTTCCATCTACAACCATTGGACAACAAGTAATCAAGCCCACAAGTGATGATTGCCAGTTTGTTGGTTAGGTAGTCCACAGGAGAAATTCTCAAAAATGGAGGGTTGTTGATAGGCAGAGAGAGAGAGAGAGAGAGAGAGAGAGAGAGAGAGAGAGAGAGAGAGAGAGAGAGAGAGAGAGAGAGAGAGAGAGAGTGCAATAAAATTAATGGTTTGATTGGGCCCGGTTTTTTAATTTTTATGAAGATGGTAGTAATGGGAGACTGAACAGGGAGATGTCATTAACTAAAAGACTTATGTCGGCCAGGAGATAAAGAAGGAAGGCTTACTAGTTATTCTAGAAGCAATCAATTCTCTCCATGTAAACTAAAGAAGTTGCTATTGTGTTTTCGACACTAACGTGTGGATGTGATGGCTACAGAGATTTTGTTCGCTGGAATAAAGGGATGGGTAGGTAAATGGGATAACTGTGGAAGATCCAGGCAAACCATTAGGTAGCATATTAAAAACTCCAACAGCAAAAGGCATTGGCCATTCTAATAAGCAGTTGGTTAGGTAAGCCGCATTGCAGATAGTTGTAATTATCGTTGTATTTGGGGTCTTGGGTGACCATTGATTCTTCTGTTCTCTTTACTGAATTATCATATAGGCCATTTTTATATTTAAACCATGGGCCCACGTCTGTCAACTCTTCCCAACATTTTCCTTGTTTCATTGTAGGTTGAATTTGAGACCCTTTGAGTTTTTGGTTTCTGTTGTACTTAATAAAAAAATTATCTAACTTTTTGGGTCCTCACCTAAATTGCTATTCAAGAACCTAGTATACATGCAGATCTTATCTTATAAAAAATAGTAGAAGAGGTCGGGGGGTTTAACATGGACACTCTAATGCTTAAGTCAACAATAAAATCTTAGAAAAGGGGTATGGATAATATAAAGAGCTTATGTTTAGAGAGTATACATAACTGGTATATTTATAGTTCAGCCTGGGTTGGTGCATAATAGATACGGTGTAGTACACTAAGACAATGACATTTCCTCATTAAAGAGGTATTTTTATTGATTATGCATTCGTCAATCTTATGGAGAGTCCTCTTTGAAGTGGTCCGTATTTCAATTTGAAGAGGTTTTTAATTGAAGTTAAGAGTCTAAAGTATCTAATCTGTTAGCTAGCCGTAGAACTTATTATTATTACAGTTCCCTAATACTAACTATCTCATTTTATTATTTAACCGTGCATTTCTCATTTGCAATTTTTATTTAAAAAAAAAAAAGAAAAATCTTGCTACTTGCTAATGTGAAAAGGGGGGAAATGTTTACTTTAGAACTTATTTTATTAGATTTATTCCTCTACGTTGTGTTTGATAGGTCTGAATGCCCATGTGTGCTATGGTAAGCAATCCTTGCAGGCATGTATATGTAAGAAATGGAAAGAAAACCATCATAATAAGCAAAGCTTGACCAGATGTCGACAAATTCCTTAATGAAAAAGGGATTTTCTATTAACCAAATCATAGGCAATGTGGAATCATATCACCATTAAATTCCTTAATGAAAAGGGATTTTCCTTAGGCTATGAAAGTTTGATATCCATAACTAAACGGGATCTACATAAATATCATGGGTCAGACATTGTTTGACAAAATACCAGGCCTAGATGATCCAAAGTTGTGGGCTCATGTGGATGATCCCCACTTAAAGTGTTTGACTTTTGATGTCAAATCTATCTTTTTCAAAATAAATGCCATCTTTTTCAAAAAATTAAATTTATTTAAATTTTTTTATTCACTATCATACTCATTATTCATCGAAAAATCATTAAATTCCCTAATCCGAACAACTTAAGGTTAAATCAAGTTCATGAGCTTATTCGCACTGCCGCTTTATACATTTCAATCCTATCCTATATCTGCCTAATCGGATGTCACGTAATTTCGCGAGCATAACCAAAAATTCAGCACCTTTTAGGTAGAGTCTTTTGTAGCCATTGCGAATTTTGGAGCCACTGAAAATCCCCCTCTGTGCAATCCGCAGGCAGCGTCTCTAGACTTCTGCAGCCTGCCCCAGTTTTACGGCGTCCAAGTCGTGGAGAAGGAATTTGACGCATTCCACCTTTGACGATCGAATCCCTCTGTCGTCGTGCTAAAGACGTCGGATTCAATAGAACAATGGACGGTCCAATTTCGCTCTGTGCACTTAAAAAAGTGTCACGTAAAGACAAAGTCAGCTACGGCTGGGATCAAATCCCTGGGCAATCAACGGCAGATCCTGCACGATCATCCGCCAAGCGCTGCGAGCAAAGAGGGAGCTGATGTCCGAGTGGCGTTTGTCGGCGTCAGAGCAGACGCATTGACGAGAAAACCGAGGAAGATGCCCCGCCAAGGCCATTTGAAACCCAAATCCCGTAGAAAAGACCCAGCTATGGAGTCAATGCCACGGTTTTCTCGGTGCACAAGCTCCGGAACAATTGCTACACTGCATCTGTGCTCTTTGTTTAGGCCTGTGAGCCTCACTGATCAGTAATTTACGCCGTCAGATGTTTGCATCTAAGCAGATCAATATGCCCAAAGCAAATTTATGAAATGATTTGATTAGTTGGATTGGAAAGCAAAATAAGATTTTAATTCACATTGCTGCCTAAGATTTCTTGTCGTTTTAATCAATATTTATCTTCCCTTTTTTCATTTATGTTTTTCTAAGGTTTATCCATCTCACTTTTATTCAGAGGAATTGGTTGAATGGAATTTAATAGAAAAGAGAAATTAATACCAAAAAGTTCTCTGAAAATTCATTTCAATTCCGTATGTTTGTCGATCATGCCATTAATAACATTTATCATCTCCGAGAGGGGGACAAAATGAAATGAAAAAAAAAAGAGAAATGGAAAAAATGATTGAAAATAAAATAAATAAAATTTTGTATACAAATTTTCATAGGAAAAAATATAACTTTGAGTTAATTATAATAATGATGGACAATATAGCTAATGATAAGAAAAGGGTATAATTTTTGAGCCAATTGTAGTCGATAGAATTCTAAATAAAAAGATTTACATAATAATTGAAGATCTAATCAAGAACAGAAAAGTATGGGAACGTGTCCCCTTGTTTACCCTTTTACCGAAAACACCCTTCGTATCTTTCGTTCACATCGGACGGATCCGGGAACGGATTTTTTTGACGTTGAAGTGGGAATCAGACGGGGTGAAAGGTCAGGATTACGCAATGGTCCGACTTGCGGAGAATAGTCAACCGCCGGGTCTTTGCTCTTGCAATTGAAAATGACAAGGAAAAAGGAAGGAAAGCTGCAAGGAGAGGTGGTGGAAAATCGGCAGTTCTGGACCAAGCAAAGCTCGAGGGTAGTTTGGTAATTGGCTCTGTTCAACTTCGGGCATATCAGTCCAGAATCACATCTCAGAAAAGCAAAAAAAAGTGGAACATATTCCGATCTTTGCGACCTTTACTGGAATTTTCAGCTCTTCAGAAGTTAAGAAAGTGAGTAAAAAAAGGAAAGGATACGGAGTCTCGATCCATTTTCTTGTTGGTTTTTCCTTGTTCAGGAATCCAAGAAGCAGTGGAGTAAGTCCAATCTTTTCGTGCTTTCGGAGTTTTCAGTATCCAATAAGCGAAGATATATAGAGAGAGAAGGAACAAAATAAATCCGCAAGAGGAAAAAAAAAAAAAAAAAAGCCCCCAAATTTCCTGCTTTTTAGTGTTCCTTCCAAGTCTCAAAAAGCAGAACGGAAGAAAAAGGAGTAGATTGGTTATCGGAAAAAGATCCGATCTTTCTGGTTTGGGGGAGAGTTTCTGACTACACCCAGATGCGGAATTGGAGCATGGAGTGGCATAGGAAAGCTTGACTTGTTTTTTGTTCTTCTTTTTCACCGCTTCTTCTTGGTGTGGAATGAGAATGGAGGAGAATGCAGCAGCTTTGCATACCATTTCGAATGCAATCCAGGCCCTGGGGAGGGGTTTTGATGTCAACTTTGACACGAGATTGCTATATTGCAAAGGGGTTACAGGGACACGAATTGTTGAAATTGATGAAGAGCATAGAAAGGATCTGTTGGTTTCTTATGGGATGACTGTGGCGGATGTCTCCAGGGATATCAGCTGTTTTCAGGGTATCAGCCGGCGTGAAAGTACCGGTGTCTGTAGCTTCGACCAGGTACTTCTCTTGCTTTATGATTATTTATCTTCTTCTGTGTATTTTCCTTAGTTGTAGTATGTGCTTGATTTGTGAAATTACTCTGTGATTCCCCCCTTTATTTTCATGCGATGAATTAGAGGAAACATGCTCTAGCAGTTCTACATCAGTGGCATCCAGTTCAATCGCAGCTAGATAATTCTTCTTGTGGACTTGGCTACTATAAGGATCGTAGCATTGTTGTTTTTTTTGCAAATGGTTGTTGATCATTGGTCTAAATTCAAAGAGGGAAACTCTTTCCTTGTGGTCATATTGGAGAGATTTTCTGGTGGGTTGGGATTTGTGGTGTGTGATCTTTTATTGTGGATCCAATCCAAGCAGACAAGCGGCATTGGTGGCATTTAATTGCCAATGGAGCAATGTTTGGACATTTCCATGAAACTAGGGTAACTGAATCTTTGTTGAGGATCGAGCTGGTGATGTTCTCTTGCTTAGGTGTCTTACTCAACTTAGAATGGCAGGTGCTAGATACTATACGGGTTTCTTTCATGTTCTGTTAAAGCTTTATTATGTCTTTTCTCTTAAAATACTCCAGTGAACTTTGAAGAATCTCTTTAATTGAACTTCCGCCTCGCTATTATCTCAGGATATGAATGTTCATTTACTATAGGTTTAATTGTTAGTTTTGGAGTTGCGTAATCCAAACACTCCAAAGCTGTTATTAGTTTGGACTCACATACTATTCCTTGCTACTTCCCATGGTCACTTTGCTGAAGACGTGTTGCAATATTTCATTAGCTGGCTAGTTGACATGGAGGCTTTGCTATCTTGGTTAGTCATTTTCTTTCAATTAATTTATGTTTCAGATTGAGGAACTTCAGTCACATGGGCTATTTCATCTATGGGTTTAGGCTCACTGAGTCTCTAGAGGTGAGATTAGTGTTTCAGCTTTTAGTTGCATGAAACCTGAGGTGGGAGCTGGGAAGTGGATCATTCTCCTAAGTACTGGTGAACGATGTTGATGAAGCTGGAGAGGGAGTGTGAATTTGAAGAGGGCAGCGGATTGACGGAAGGTTCTTGTTAATTGTAAGGTTTTATATTCATATTTTTTACTTTTAGAAGGTAGGAATCAGTCTGCCAGGATTTGAACCTTAGACAAATACATTTTATGTTCACTTGTCCAGATTTTCCTGTGCATGTCATCAAGTTAATGGAGAGAAATGGTTATTTAAACAGTACATGAAACAAGGGGAAGAGACACCAAAAGCCGCTGGCAATTCATGCAGCAAAATTAAGAGCTTCATGGAGAGAGCGTTATATTTAAGTAGAGTTAAAAAGGAAATCGGTTGCCTAGGTTAGTCTGCTAGTATCATAGAATCTGCAAAAAGAATAAGAAAGGGCCATGAGATTGCTTTCTTCAATGGAAGTAGATCTCTCATTGCCAAGATGGATGCTTTATTTACTCCTATAGGGAGAGAGTAAAGAATTTGAAATGTCTGTTATCTATTTTGTTAGGGAACTTCCTGATCAAAGTTTTGGTTGCTTTGTCCGTTTTTACCTGGACCCTGAAAGTGTGCTGCATGTAGATGAAGGGACCTCTGTGTTTTGTTTTGTGTTTACTTGTTCTGCAAAACTAAGATCTTTCCAAGTGGCTCAATTTATTTGGTGTTTACACTGAGGGGGGAAATTAAATGCAGACCAAAATAATCTAAATCATATATAAGATAATAATCAAAGGCTGTGGTTAAATGTGGTCATTCTGGATTGTAATGAAGGAAAGTTTGAAACCACAGTCTTCTTCTCTATGTTCTCTCACAGTTGTCTCCTTCAATGGCTGCAGATGGTGGAGTGTTTCAATAAGAAGGCTCTTCTATCAGGTGTTGTTCCTCTTGGTAGCTTTAATTCTGCATTTAGCTTTACAGGCTCCAAGCATATTGATGCTGCAACCACAAAAAGCCTCGTTGTGGATGGAGTTTTCTTGCCACTCTTCAAGGTTGAGCTGATGAGAAACCCTTTAACATTGAAAGAAGAAGTAGAACATCGCATCCCAGTTTCTTGGGAACCATCATCCCTATCAAGGTAAAAGAATGCAGATTTTATTGTTAAAAATTTTGCTAAACTGTCCATAAACGTATCTATGTGGACATGGACAAGTTATGCTTGGTAATCTAACAAACACATCAGACATCTCCCGCATAATGCCCTACTGTCCTGAGTAACATGATTCCACTTGTTGGGCCAGCATAACATGTTTGATAAGAGTGGAATGCTGACAAATTTTCTTAAGTGGCTATTGCTTTGTATTTGTTTGCATGCTTTATAAGTAGAAATCTTTCATGTCCTTGATCATCCTGTTGTTCTTTGCCAGCTTTATTGAGAGTTTTGGAACACATATCATTACTTCCGTGACAATTGGTGGCAAGGATGTGATCTATGTCAAGCAACACCAATCATCGACCTTGTCAACCCTGAAGTTAAAAAATTATGTTCAAGATATCGGTGACCAGAAGTTCTCAGATACTGAAAACCATGCAAGTTCAGGTCCAGTGAAATTCAAGGATAAGGCTAGTGCCTCAATTTGTATATGAATTTCAGTTTTTCTTTGACTTCTTTTTGATTAACCTGCTTAATAAAATATTGCTTCTCTGTAGTTGCTTACAATTTACCTGTTTTTGTTTGATTGCCAGGGTGTTGATCCATTTCTCTTCAACAGTCAAGGCATATACCCACATCCACCTAGTGCTCCCTATCTTACTGGGAAGGAGGTATGCATAAGCTATCTTTTAACACATCTTGCTACAGTCTATTAGTTTATTATTCCATAATTAGAAAGGGAAAAGGGATAAAGGGAACTACATTTCTGCAATTTTGGGGCCTCACATATGCTGCTTATGTCATGATTATATCAATTTGGTAGCCATCTCATTAGTGGTTACTGTTTGGTATCCAGCATCAAGGAGTATCCTGGAAATCATATCGATGCTCATTTGATGGCAATCCAGTTAGGCAGGGAGTGTGGAGTTGGGGGCAAGAAGGGGGGTGGAGATCACTAACACACAAATCAAACATCCTATATCTAATTGGGATTGTTCAGTGTGTGCAATTGTAATTGTGCTCCGGTATTGGTGGTCCAAAAATTAGAGCAATTTGGTTGATTCAATGCATCATTGATGAGCCATCATCATGTAAAAAATGGTTTAAAATGAATACCACAGCCTATAACAGACGCATTGTCAAAATATTTTGACATAATCATGAATATGTTTCTACTTGGATGCTTATTTGTATCTCATGCTGTGTATTTCACAGAGGGAATACTCACAGTCAAAAAATTTTCTTAAAACTAGGGAAAGGTAACAAGTAGGTTCATGTCTTAGCATAGTTGTGTGGTCTATGCTGCTTTGGCTATCACTGTGGATGCTGTTTTGGTTGTGGCTGTAAGAATTCAAAACACTGTGAGTTCTAGGTTTTATCTTTCCAGAAAAATGGTAGACATTAGACATTTGAATGCTATTAAGTGTTGATGGGCCCTAACAGTAAATGTGCTGTATACTTTTCTTATTAACATTAAGGGTGTACCTAGTGCATGATGCTCCCACCAATGCAGAGTCTAAGGAGGGCACGACATGCGCAGCCTTACCTCCATTTTCTAAGGGGCACTTTCTGTGACTTGGATACAGTCAACTAAAATTGAAATTATTAAATTTCAAATAGATTATGTTAATATTAAATTGAATTTTACTTAATTACAACTCAAAGAATCTTTAAAAATTTTGATTACAATATCAAACAGTTATAGATGGATTTATGTTATCTTTTCTATAATTGTTTTGTTAACTAACACTTCTATAAGAATTTAACCATTGTAGTTATTTGATATAATAACAATAAAAAGAAATATATGATTAGAATATTGAATAAAAGATAAAATTTAAATAAATTTAAGTTATTTAAATTTTAAGCTTACAGAAAATAGCTCTTCTAATGAAATTTTAGCTAAGGTGTAATCCAAGCAATTAAATGAGGTATAAAAACCTATAACAGAGACATAGTTTATACCTATCTATGTGTATATTGTAGCTAGTATTCCATGGAACATGGTTCAGGTTGGGTTGATCATGTTTCCAAGGATTCAACCCCACCCAACTTAATTCCTAAATCAGATCAGGTTGAACCTTACTCTTCCAATCCAAATCCAAAATTTTAAAAAATCTCAACTGGACTCTAACAAAAATCAACTGGGTCCATTGGATTTATGCTGAACCCAACCCAATTTGCACTCCTGGTCTATTTATAGCTTGAGTTTCATTGTGAGAGGACATTTCATATCATGCATGAATAGAATTATTTTAGACTTGCCTTATTGATTCAAGATGCTTATCTTCCTGTGGATTTGGGCACTCTCTTGTAGATTTGATAGATTTCCAAGAAAGTGAGGTTGATTGCTTTTCATTCCTTTCCAACTGCGTTAAGTGGTATCAAGGCATTTCTTCCACTGCATCAATGACAATTGGAAGAAATGAAAATAACATACAAAAGAAATTACCTTTGGGCTAACTGCTTTCTTTTCTGTTTTTCTTCTTTTCTTCTCTCATTCAAGTTGAGGAAGCCCATTCCCTATGTATATCATTTAAGGGTATTCTGGGCATTTTTTTTAACCATAGCCATTTGGGTGACATTCTAATGCCCTTGATGAACATTAATGGTGCAGAATAATTTGCAAATATTCTATGAACTTGTATAGGTTGTTTGCAAATTATTGGTGGTATATCTACATGTCTTCATTTACAACCTCTGCTGACAGTATGGAAGTCTCAAATGTCCTCATTCACAACCTCAAAAACCATGGCATTCCTTCTAGGTTGTTATGAGCATCTAGATGGTTGGCTTTTGTCTCCATCAGTGCATAGGTTACAAAGTAATTTGCATATATATATATAGGCACTAACCGTTGGTGTTTTTAATGCCTTCTGCTGTCTAAAGCATTTTATTTTGCAGGATGTTACGGTCATTTTCAGGCGCAGGGGAGGGGATGATCTTATACAAAGCCACACGCTGTGGTCAAAAACTGTCCGCTCTGCTCCAGATGTCATTGACATGACATTTGTCCCAATCACGTCTCTTCTTGATGGCATCCCTGGGAAAGACCATCTCATCCATGCAATTGGCCTCTATCTTGAATGTATGGGAACAAAACAATATATGGTTATGTATTGAATTTAATTATACAACTTGTGTGAATTTACTGCATCTTGAGATCCACACCGCATAAAATATATGGCGTTTCCATGAACATGCCCCAGCCGAAAATCAGGGAAGCAACCTGCTGGTGGTCAGTTCATGTGCTTCAAGTGTGCTTTATATTTACTTTTTTCCTTGCTTTCCATTTCTCCTCAAAAACATTTCCCACCTGGTACTTGAATGGGTCTTGTTCACGATATCCGAACCTGCTATGTGGTCTGGATGTCACAGATATGCCTGATGAGCAAGTCCATTTTTAAAGATTTAGCGCCAGCTTTCTTTGCTGAATTTCTTCTGTGCATATTTGCAGACAAGCCACCGATTGAGGAACTGCGATATTTCCTGGAGTTTCAAATTCCTCGGATATGGGCGCCCATTCAAGATAATAGACCTGGCCTTCAAAGAAAGGAGCCAGTTTGCCCCTCATTGCAGTTCAGCATGATGGGCCAGAAGCTTTATGTCAGCCAGGATCAGGTAAGCTCACTGAAATTATGCCATGCTTTCCGCACTGCATTCTGCCGATCTAGCAATCCAAATCTTTGGCCTGATTTTGACCTGAACTGAGCATGTTTCCCTGATCATATCCACTTGGTAGCATCTAATGGATGGTTGGGGCAACATGGCAAGTTGTTCATATTATCAGCCAAATCAGATAAGATTCATGATCCTTCTAATTAGTATGCTTCTACTAGCTGTGATCCATCCATAGGGGTCATTCTGTCTGCTCTCACTATGAGCTTGGTGATAGATGAATTGCAATGAGCAAGTTCTATCTGGCAGCATAATATATCATCTGGAGCTTAAATTTGAAATGTCCTAAGAGTTCGCTTGATTGAGGCCCTGTCCCAAATAATTAAGGTCAGCAAGTGACCAAAAAGTATGAGGCAGTTTTCCAATGCAATGCGAGCAAGTTTGATGACTTTTCTTCTTCCAACTTGCTTGCCACTCTTTAGCTCAAAAAAGTAAGCTTTCATCTGAACCATATGATTATTATATGTTGAATTTTGAAGCAGTTATCCTTCCCAAGTTAAAATATTCATCTACAGGCCATTGATCAGATGAGAATTGCTTTGTAAAAACTGCAGGTATCTGTTGGTCGTAAGCCTGTAACAGGATTGAGGCTATTCTTGGAAGGAACAAAGCAGAACCGGCTCTGTATTCATGTTCAGCATTTGGCATCACTTCCAAAGGTTCTCTTGCCGTATTGGGACTCCCATGTGCCTATTGGCGCACCCAAGTGGCAGGGGCCAGAAGAGCAAGATAGCCGCTGGTTTGAACCTGTCAAATGGAAAAACTTCTCTCATGTCAGCACAGCTCCAATTGAGTACAATGATACCTTCATTGGAGACCTCTCTGGTGTGTACATAGTCACTGGGGCCCAGCTAGGAGTATGGGACTTTGGAGCAAGGAATGTTTTGTACATGAAACTTTTGTACTCTAAAGTTCCTGGTTGCACCATAAGGAGATCATTGTGGGACCACAGCCCCGTGGGCTCAAGCAACAAGTCCAAGAGACAGGCGACTGTGAACTCTATGAATGATGACAGCAACTCTAGTTCTGGTTCAAAGGATAAACAGGTGAAGCTGGGGAAACTCATTGATACATTGGAGATGAGCAAGGGGCCACAAGATACACCAGGGCATTGGTTGGTCACAGGTGGCAAGCTCGGGGTGGAGGAAGGGAAGATTATTTTGAGGTTGAAGTACTCTTTACTGAATTACTGAGTATTTTGGGAGTTGATCAATTAGCAATGGACCTGGAGTGGTTGCAGTCCTCTTGCAGCTTAATTGGCATTTTTGTGTTCTTCCTTGTAAACTATGATATTTGGATGGGTTCAATGAGACTGTGGCTGATATAGAAGGGAATTATTGGATGCTTGTGAATGTGCCATGGACTATGGCTCCATAATTTAGAGGGCCCACTATCAAGCCAGTGGGTCTAGCTGCAGACACTGGTGGTCCAAACAATGAGCAGATGACAAGATCACAACCTTCTTTTGTTGAGTTTTGTTTAGTGAGTTGCATTGCTGCTATTATTATCTTAACCTTTCTGTAGTTCAAAAATCAAATGGTTAGGACATTCAGCATGGATGATCTTCAGGTGAATCCTGTGGAGGTGCTGAATTGGTGCTGTGGGTCGCCAAATTGTGGGCAAGTCTGCTATTCTGAATGGAATTTCATTCAAGTGTCTTGTGACCTTCAAGTGCTGGATCCAAGTAACATGATTTGGAAAGGTACCATTCAATGTAACAGTCTTCCTAAGAGGACAAAACGAATTACTGCATGTTGCTGGCCTGTGTATCGTGGTACTCAAGCAGTGGTGGGCAATTTTATGGAATGTAGTTGGTGGCTGGATATTGACTCTCCGACAATGAATGAAAGATGCTGCTCTTTCATGTGAAGATACCTTGTGACAAGCTGCTACAGTTTTCCAGGCTTCTTTCAAGAGGTATGTGTACAGTCAGTCCTGTTGCTGGTTTCTGAAATATGGAAAGGCACTTTGCACTTGTATAAAAAAGATGCGTGTTTTGATGGTTTGTAAATCTTCCATCACTTTGGAAGTTATTGTTGTAGAGAACGATTGTCCACCAGGATTTATAGACCATCCCCCTTGCGAGTAACTTGGACTTGGTCGCCCAATTATAATGATGGTTTTATTATGGTGAGCACATGTATCGTGATACTTCATTTAAGCAACTTAAGATGGTGCCTTAGGAGAGTGTTTATATTTGATGTTATTAAGTGCAATGGCGCTTAAAAATGGTAGTACACCCTTGACCTCTGAATTAAATGGTAGTACACCCTTGACCTCTGAATTTCAGTGCAAATTGTAGTGTTGGTCAGCTTGTTATTAGTCTTTTCATGTAAGCGCAGCAGCCTGAACTTCTGTGATGGCCCGGCTTATGGTGGATGTTTTAAGGATCTTGGTAGGCTGAATGTATAATATGAGACATGGGTTAGGCGATTTCAGTACAGGACATAATATAAGAATTTGACTTAGCATATTCTTGAAGGCCTGAGTCTTTTAGAATACTCATTAGGCTCCTAAAATTTGGTATCACATACAAGGATTTTGTCTCAGACCGGAATAGCCCAATCTACATCCCAGATAATAGGCTGGGTGAAACTAGAATCACAATAGATGCAACATTTACTTTGCAGTTAACCTGATGAACAACTTGGATCAACCTCACTATATTCACTGCTCTATGAATTTTTATTTTGGAAAATGAATTGGCAATGAAATTATGAAACAGTTTACTTGTGGCAAGCAAGCCGTTCAATAGTAATGTCTAATACTTTTAGGCTTCATAATTTAGACCTGAATGGCCCTTTTACAATATAATGGCTGTCTTTTTGTTTGAACTGGGCTGGGATATCCTGATGGTGTGGTTTGGCAAAGGGTAATCCTTCCTCCTTTTTATCAGCAGGCATCTGTTATCAAGCCTTCGAAGGGATGAATAGGAAGATCAGTAATGACCCGGAGCTGCCCAAGTTATACAAATGAAATGATTAGTATTTGAATTTGGCGTCTTCAGGACTTCGTAGCACGTAAGCATATTGCCATGCAACATTTTCCTGTTGGCAGGACTAGGAATAATTTCCATTGCACTACCACTGAAAGCTTTTAGCTCACAAACAGAAGATCTGAATTGCCCATTCATTTGTAGAACCGCAGGCTAATCAATCATAAGATCCAACCAAAATATCGGACAATCAGCGCGGAATATGGATACTTACGTGTAAGAAAGAATCCAAAATGCGCCTATTCATTGTCTTGAAGCATTAGCAAGCAAACAGGAATTCGAAATATCTTAATTCCACCGGTTAGTCATATATTGGACGCATTGACTGTCACACACGTACAACATGACTTTGTTTAGAAAGAGAACCGTGTGATCGGGATTCGGGCCTGAGTGGGGCAAGGCATAAAGTACAAAATGCAGGCTGCTGATGCTAATTTTGGCATTGGGAATTTGATGCCTGCAAGAAGAGAGCTATGTGAGGAGGGTGTCTGTGGACTCCAATGTTGGGTTTAAAAAAAGGAAAATAATCGGGTAAAAAATGTCATGTCTTTTGGGTGGGAAAACGACCCTAGCAACTGTGGACGCCAATGTTGCCCGGCAGGTGATGAAATGGCGCTGTTTAAGGTACATCAGAGCCGCTTGGGGTGCATGGCCTGGACCCATTTGACAAGGGCTGTCTGCAATTGTCGGCAGTCATGTTCCCCACTTTAATATTGGGTCAAGCTTCACTTCTGTCAACATGAGGTGGAATTAATATTTTACATCGCAAAAAATAAAAATTGGATTGGAAAAAAAAAAAAAGAAAAAAAGAGCAGCCATTCCTTTTTTGAGGAACTACCCGTATAGGCACATGGGTGGAACCCACTTGAAGACGACTGCATGCATAAGCCAGGCGGGTCCATTCAACAAGCCGGCTATTTCTGTACCAAAAGCCATACGCGTTTTCTCACCTCATCAACGGTCAATGAAATGTGTAGCCCACCATAGTCTCTACTCTTTTTATTTATTTATTCATTTGGTTATTTTTACGATAGTGATAGGCACAATCTAAGGCTTTAATTTGTTTTTTTTTTTTCAAGCCATTGATTTTGAGATTTTCTTAAAAATTAAGTGAAAAGTAAAGGTTCAACTAACCCCACTTTATTAAGGTAGCTAGGGTTAAGACCTTTGGGTAATTGTTTAGACCTAATTTCTATGATATTCGGCTTAGTATTCTATCTATAAATACACGTGTACTTCCTTATTTTAATATTTATATTAATTTTTTAATTCTTATTTGATAAATCTCGAGAATAATATATTAGGAGTCTTCAACAAGCTATCAGAAAGCTTGCAAATAATTAAATCAATTTCTATCACAATTTCGTTGCTTTAAACATTCACCCGCATATTTGTATTAATGGTAATACTGTTTTAATTACAATTAATTATATAATACATGATTTATTAGAAACAATTAATATAAAAAAACCATATTGTTAACTCAAACTAAATTATAGAGTTGAATTACGGTTAGGTTAGATTAGAATTTGACAATGAGGGCTAGAATCAGCTGGCACGCGTGACGCAAGAGAGATAGCGCGAGTTCACACACTCGAGAAGTTTGCACGTGCCTAATGCAGGAGAAGGGCATATACGCAGGCAAAATTGCGAGATCCCAACCTTACATATCCAGGCGCCTCATTAATTAGACCTTTTGGTCTTGGTTTGGAGGCAGTTTCCCATTTGCTATGTAACTCTTTAAAAGGTGATCATCTGATTTGTGCTGTGGCCCTTCTGACATAGATCTCACACTCACACCCTTTTAGCATGGCTTAAAAAGCTCGAATTATTTATTCAAGAAAATTTTCAAAACATAGATATAAATGGAAATAAAAACACCAATATAGATTTGAATTGAAAATTGCTACAAGCCCATACATTCAAAAAATGGACCGTTAACTGCTATGGTCCGCCAGTCCACTTTTTTATATCTCAGAGCCTTTAGTTAGCATCATAAGGCAAATGAGTAGCTTCTTTTTAACTAAATGGCAACTACCTAAATAATCTTTTATATACTACCGCCCAGCGGGTGTTATCAATCCACCTCAGCTTAAGTGGCCCACACTCACTCCCTCACGCGTGCAATGATGAAATATTCGCACGTGTCACAATCCACATCGTCCGATCGATCAATTGCCTAAAACTGTTCCCCTTCGAAGGTCTGCCCAAACTGCCAGCCGGCTGGCACGGCGTTGTTGCTAGTGACGGTCCGGCCATCGCTGGTGGTCACCTGGAAGGAGAGGCTCTGGCCATTGAGGTAGGAGTTGCTCTGCCAGTTCTGGCCCCAGTTGCGGGACATTGGTTGCCAGCCGGTCTTGGATCCCTTGATCGACACCGAGTGGACGTCGCCGGCACCAGCAACGTTGGTGATCAGGACCAAGTTGAAGTAGGAGTGGCCATTGATGGTGAACCTGATGCCACCTTTCTTGACACATGGGACACTGCAAATGATACGAGAGCATCGATCAGAAATCTTGTTGCATAGTAACTATAGAAAAGGTTAGGCTGTCCACTTCTCACAAATAAGGCCACTATAAAATTCCAAGTACGGGAAGATAGGACAGTAACCATAAATGATGCTACACTTCCAATAATAAGCCCACATAAAAATCATAACCATGATTTTCCAAATTAAGGGAACTTACCGACGGAATGCGATTGGGACAATTCCAGCCCGGTATTGAGCAATCTGTAAGAAGGCGGGTTCAGCAAGGTCGAAGTGCTGCAGGGGAGGGTTGCACCAGCCGCCATTGTTGTTGGCCAAGGCGAGGTTGGGTGGGCAGAAGTTGGTAGCCGTGACTCTGATGGTCCCTGGGAGGCACCACCTGGGGTCGTCATTGCACCGCATCTCGTAGCATGATCCGCAGCTCATCCCACTGTTGAACAGAGCAGTGCTGAGCGCTGCTGTGTTGGTGCCATAGCCCTGGCTATATAAATTCCCGTAGCCACAAGCACCTCCTGAGAAACACATAAAAGACCAACAGACCATCAGCTAAAGGGGGATAAAAAAAAAAGAAAGAAAACTTGCGGCTTACATCACAAAAGATGCATTTGTCTGTACACCAAGTGGTTCAATCCCAAAAACATAAAATTGTTACTGGGTAAAAAATGCATATTATTCACTAAGCAGTGATCGGTTTTGAGTCACAGATTAGCTGCTGTTGGAAATGGGTTTTAGTAGGGCGGTGGTTTTATACCCATTGTGCCGGATGCATCGCCTCCTCCATAGAATGTTGCATGGGCACTTTGCCAGCCGGAGTCAGCGAAAGTGAGAGGCAAGCAGAGAGTGAGTAGAGAGAAGAGGAGAGGCAAGTTGAAGAGAGCCATTTGGAGGAAAAGAGGAAAAAGGTTTTGTAGGGTAGGAGGTGTTGTGGTGGGAAAGTTTGGTTTTGAGTTGTGGAGCTGGGGAGGTGAGGGGCGTGGTTTATATAGGAGTGGCGGGAAGGAGGTGGGCCATGGTTCTGCCATTGTATTTCCACCGTTGAACGAGACAAGTTAGCGGATCTGACGTTTGGGCCGGCCAAACAGATTAGAGTCATTATACAAAGGGTCGCGCACATGCAAATGTTCCAACTGCCAATTCCCCTGGGCCCCACCCGCACATGCATGTCTCAACGGTTTCTCGTCTGCCCCTCCCCTTCCTTATGCGCACATGACGCTGCGAATTTTGGTTTGGAGCCTTTGGACCACTCCACCCGTCCACGTCTGCTTGACTAGATGCCCGGCAAAAATTTTAAAAAATTAAAAAAGTGGGGGAAAAAAAGAGAAAATGACGTGAAGATAAAGTGGATGGAAATAATATAAATAATTTCTTAGATAAATAATGGAGATAATAATAATAAATAAATTTATTAAGTTGTTAAAAAAAGTTAGAAGTGGAGTTTTTTTTTTTTTCTAACCTCTTTACATTCATCCAAAAGCACCCACGTAAGAAAGTTTGACGGTAGATGACACGTCTATCCAACGTAAAAATTGTGAGGATGCCTTTTGTTTTTCGTGGCTTTTGCACCTGACGAAGTGGCATTTTGGTAATTAACGAGCATTAGAAGCAGTGGACGGTTGTAAATTTCCGCCGACCCTCTCCGCTTTTATAAAAGCAAAATAAGAGTATTTTATAAATTTTCCTTAAATCAAGTTCCTTTGTCAGGGATAAGGATCGTGTCTGGATAAAAGAACAGATTGCGTGATAGGCTGCGCCAGCAGCCGTACGTGTAAGACAGTGCACGCGTGTCTTCTTTGCGGCTAAATCCACGCCATCAAATCGTGAGGATTTGGGCACATTCGAAGGGGAATTTGCAAATATACTTAGTTATGGAAGGAAATTTTCAATATAATTAATTACATATGATGGGTATCAATAGAGGATAATTATTTCACGACTTTTCTAAAACTATGCAACTCAGATACTTATGTATTTTATCGAAAAATTGTTGACAATGCCAAAATGTCAGTTTTTAAATGGTATTATAAAACTCTAATTGTAGGTAAAAAACAGTACGCTATGCCTATAAATGTGCCCACGTTTTAGTTACCGATAATCCAATCCGTTGAATTAATGGCCATGAAATGAACGGTTTGATGCGGGCCAAAATTAGATGGGTTTGGTCGTTTGGTCCTAGTGATGCCAGGTGGATTGTGGCCCCACTAACCGTCGGGTGGTCAAAGTGAGAGCAGTCAACAGTCAAAAGATCACGCGCCCATATGTCAAAGGCTGCGATTGCACAATAAATGCATTTCGATCTCGTTTCCCAGGTCGACTGGGGCCCACCAAATTTAGGGTTTGGTGCACCGACCGATGCACGCCACGCGTACATGCGGATGCAGGTGATCCATCAATGTTGTGTACAGAAGGCCGGCGCGTTGGTTAAGACAGTTGGACGGGTGTGAGAAGCCACGTGTCTTCGCGGTTTTACTGATCCCACGTGAGGATTGTTTAAATTAGGTGTCAGATGACGTGGGTAGTTGCAGCGCTCCGGTTGGTCAGGGGTGCCACGTGAATTTCCAATTTTTTAATTTAATTTGTTAAAAATACAATTTAATGCGATCTATTTTAATATTCATATTAATTATTTTCATTGTCAGAAATTTAAATTAGAATTAATGTGCTAAAAGTCTTAAGAAACTATTCATAAATTAACAATGAAGTGAAAAGTGATCAATTAAGCTTCCATTTATCACAAATACACTGGCTTATAAAATAAATTCACGTATTTGTACTAAAAAATAACGTTATTTAAATTAAAATTAAA
>JAYJMB010033110.1:0-35359 GCA_036873735.1 Pouteria campechiana
TGACCCAGTGTCTAGCAACCCAGTCTAGAACTGTGTCATCCCATCCGCCCATTGACTTGAGGCGATCTCCTAAATATTAAGTCATCGCAATGCGCTCGGCGATCCCAAAGACAGCACACATCTATTTTGAGAGAGAGTGTGTGTTTTATTTTTGGATTTCTAAGATGTATTGTACTTTTCCTTTTAATCAAGGGTTTTCTCCATCGTGGAGATGTAATTAAGACCACTTGTGGTCTGTGAACATACAATTTTTCTGATGTACACGGCAAGTGTAATCAATTGAGGAAAATCAATAAAAATGAAAAATTGCTTGATTCATTCCAAAGGCGACCAATACCATGGTGTTATTCCATTTACATATTTCTTCCTCATTTTTGTCCTTGATACAATGAACTATTAAAAAGATGATTCATCTGTTACTTGCAACAGACAAACCAACAGATGGATTGCTGGAAAGACAATTTGTCTATGCCTCTATGATTCGTCAGTTACTTGCAATGGACAAACCAATAGATGAATTGCTAAAAAGACAATTCATCCATGCTAACTGGATTTGTTTACAACTTGCCATGAACAAACTAGAAGATAAAGGGAGTTTGTCTAATGAAAAGCTAGATAGATACTTTGTCTGACGCAAATAAATATGAGTAATGGACAAACTAAATCATTGGACTTCATCCAACATTAACGAGGGTCTTTAATAATTGATGAAAGCATCAGTCATTGCAGAATCTCTTTGATCAATACTTATTAAGAATTAGAAAATCATCTTCTCCAAGGTCAACATCGCAAGCATTCCAGCAGACAAGAATTAATCAAAAATAGAGAATTCAAATATGTTAATTAGAATAATCTTCTATCATTAATGGAGTTCACTTACCACCAACAGCTGTAATTCAAAGCAGTTATAAATGCAGTATCATTAGATTAAAAAGAGAAGTAACAATTGAGAAAAATGTTCAATCCCTTCTTAAGAGCAATTACTAAACAGAGCCAAAACCTTCTACATCTTTTAAGAGTCATGAGCCTTACATCAAACATTCCTCAACTTTCTTTGAAGGCTCCAAACCACCTTTTAGGAAGATCATTTACTTCTCAAAATTCTTCCCCCATGCTTATTGTGAAGTGTCTATATAAGTGCTTCAACTTTTGATATTCATTCATTGTAATTTCCTTGCTGGTAGTTCAGGCTAGACTTAAGAAGAGTTATGATTATCTGGGTGTAGACAAGAGCTATTTATTCACACTTCCTAAAGTTGAATTCTAGAAGAGTACTAGGAGCACTGTGTTTATGTCCACTAGCGCTGAAATCTAGAAGAGTGCTTGGAGCACTATAGTTAACACCCCTAGAGCTAAAATCTAGAAAAGTGTAGGGTGCAATAAGTGTATTTCTGCTATTAGAGATAGTAGAACCTAAGATACCGAGAGAAGAGTGTTCTTGGAAAAGTGGAGTAGAGTGTTAACTCGAACCACTATAAAAATTTCTATATCTTATTTATTTGTGCATTGATTAAGTAATTGGATTGATTGTTAAAGGGACATTTGATCCTAAAAGGGTTTAGCAAAATGTTAAGTACCCAATTTACCCCTCCCCTCTTGGGTATTTGCCTAAGCTTCAGGACCAATAGGTTTGAGAAGGGGAGTGAATTTGGATATGAGATTGGGATGATGAGTGTGTGAATGAAGGGGATTAGGTGATTTGATGGGGGAAGGAGTTTTGTGGTGAGTTTAGAAAGGAAAGGATTGGGTTGATGATTCGGATGGTTGGGGTTGAGTTCTTGCAGACTCAATTAAGGTAATCATTGCATCTAGCTTCTAATGTAGTGATTCCTCAATTTTATCAACCCTAAAGTGTAAGGCTTAGATGTTGGTTTCTAAGTTGGTAATCCTAGTATGAATAGGTTGTAGGTGGGATTTGAGGAAGGCTTTTAGGGGATATGGACTTGGGTACGTTGGTTGTGAGGGTTGTTGTGCTTGTGGGTGAGTTTGGGTAGGCCGAGTTGTTGAGGGAATTGCTCTTGTGCTCTCTTCTCTTGTTATTTCTTCTACTATGGCACTTCTCTTACTATTTCTTCTACTCTTGTAGATGGTTTAGAGGGTTGTTGTGCTCGTTGGTGAGTCTGGGTAGGTTTGGTTATTGAGGGAATTGCTGTTGTGCTCTCTTCTATTACTATTTCTTCTACTCTTGCACTTCTCTTACTATTTCTTCTACTCTGGTAGACTTCTCTCTCTCTCTCTCTCTTCTTCTTCTTCTTATTCTTCTTCTTCTTCTTCTTCTTCTTCTTTTATTCTTACTCTTTTTACTTGCTCAGCTTTCCTTGCTTGTGATGGTCAAATTATAATTCCTCACAAGTGCATGTTCTTACTCTTTTTACTTGCTCAACTTTCCTTGGCTTGTGCTGGTCAAATTATAATTCCTCACAGGTGCATGAATCTATAGCAATATAATATGCAAGGGTCGATCCCATAAAGAATTTGTCTATACTAATTTAATAATTTTTTAGCTACATAAATAAAAATTATTCTAAGATCATTTTCTACAAAATCTTTAACTTGTCTAAAATGTTTGTGAAGATTAATCCACCCCCCCCCCCCCCTCCAGAGCTACCAACACCAAGGAGATCAACAAATCTATCTAATTCCATTTTAACAAAATAAAAAATTCTCAAACTGGCCTCAAACTCCTTTCCCAAAATTACAAGGGTACCGACCTTCCCATCTTTACCATTGCTACTACCACATATTGTCCACTAGCAATTGTTTGCCGGCACATCTGCGCTAACCAACATTGTCTTTCTAACAATTTCAAGCCACCTTCGACCAATATCTTACCCAATCTTCACCTCCAAGCACCAAAAAATCATAAAAAGGAGGAACTTGTTATCATTTCATCTCTAGAGACTTAAAACCAGGAGTACCGGTGTACCCTTGATTTTTTGTCCCAAGAAAACTGGTCACAAATGTAGGAGATGCTCAGTGGTATAGTTGTAACACCCAAGGTGTTATTTTTTGGGTACTTACATGTTAGAATATATTGATGTTATTTTTAATATGATTAAAATGATTATAATGGTGAATTAAGTTGGCAAAATTGTTTTAAAATGAAATAATCCAAGTATGTATGAATTTCACATGGGTAAAATATAAGTGTGCAAGTTTAGGTAATTGAGGTAAAAATTATGGTACATTTATGTCATTTTTATGTGAAATAAATGATGGAAAAATAATAAGGGAAAGAAGGCTTAAAATGAAGTAGAAAAGAGAAAGAAATAGGGGATAGCAAGTCCATGCTGTGACATTGGAAATGGGTGTCGCCACATCGATTTCAAAAAGAGCGGGGGTTTTGGCATCCACTTGTAGCATCAAAATTACATGTTGTGGCATTGAGATAGGATGTCGTGGTACTGGATTTTGATGCCGCAACATCACTTCAGAAGAGTAATTTTGTAAGCATCCAGTGAGTGGATGTCTCGACCATGGTTTTTGATGCTGCAAGATCAATTTAGTAATGCACTAGAGTAGTAAAAAAATTTGACTTTTTAAGGATAGGTCCATTTCATTTTTCATTTCTATCCATCTCATTTTTTTTCCTATGTCCAACCCTCATGCCTTAGACTCCATTATACCCAATGTTTTGTCTATTTTACTTGGAAACATGATGATTTTGATGAATAATCACTCAAGTATACATTTAAGCTTTAATTCTAAGAATTTGGACAATGTGAAAGGAAAGAAATTTTGATTTTCTATGAATGGAGTGAGCTACTTGGAGGATGGAGCTTTGAATCTTGGTCATGCATGAAAGCTATGATTGGAATTGGTGGTAAGTCCAACTGAATTTACTATTTATGCTTGTTAGGGTTTTTATGAACAGTGAAATTTTGGGAGAAATGGTGGAATTGATGTGGTAATCATAGGAGAAAATGATTCATGCATGAATTATAAGGTTTTGGGACTTGTTTGATTTGGTTAGGAGTGAAAAATATGATTTTGAGTTATGAACTAGTTAGGGTTGAAAAGGGTTTTTCTATATGGGCTATATGAACCATAAATTGATTGGATTAAAGGCTTTATTGGATTGTTTTAGGGATGTTTAACTGTTAATCATGTTGTATACATAATGATTTTGTTATTGTTATTGAAGTTAATTTTTTGCAAAAGGGTATTGATCACATTTTGATAAATGCTTCCATGGAAGAAGAGAGAAGAATGGTTAGCCCTATGACAGCTTGAGTTTGGCTATGAAAGAAGTATTAAAATGATGTATTAAATATATTATTAAGAAATAATTAAATAGGAATTTAAATTAAATGTCCTTGTGATTAATATTAGAATGCGATTATGCACTTGGAAGGTATATAGATTTGTTAATGAACCGGTCCTAATACTAAGAAAAGTGGAATTCATTGGCTTGATGGGAATGAGTTAAAGTTGCCTCTATAAATAAATGGAATCGTTATGTGTGCAAGACTATAGAATAGAATGGAAAAGCTTGTGACTCATGAAATTGAGGAATGGTTCTCCACGTGAGGTAAGTAAGCTTCTTCTGTAGGATGAATGTAATGAATGATAAATGGGGATATGGAATATCCCGTTGGTTGTATCCGGGCATGTATTTATGGATGGGAATATTTGATATACCATGTTTGACTAAAGGCAATGATTATTATGTTGTGAATACATAAATGTTAGGGATAGTGAGCATCCCTTGAATTAAAATAAAATAATTGGTGTTGGCTTATGTTATAGATATGTGATTTCTGGGGATAGAAAGTGTCCCATGTCATTGTGTTATTTTTGTCTATGGATGTGTGAATGTGAGGGATAGAGAATATCCCATCATTGTATGTGTTAAATTATAGGTATTCTAATTATCCCAAAATTTAGTATAAGGATAAATGAGTATGTGTACTAATAGAATGTGAAATAGTCCATGATTTGTATGTAATAGCCTAGTATGATACTGTGTATGAATGACACAATTATAATATGAGGTGCCTACAAGGCACATTTCTAATATGAGTCATATAGAGTGACATAAATGTGATGCGAGTTACCTAAATATCATAATAATGGTTCTGATTATATACACCTGAAGAGCATAGAGTATTGTATTAGCCAATGAAAGCTTGTATTATATTAACCATTGAGACTCTCATGGGTTGATTGCTTTAGTTTGAATTTTTGTATGTTGTGTGTTGTACATCTTAGGATGAGATGTTAATGCATTGTGTTCATGGTTATGGTTCTTAGATGCCATGACATAATGATTTTCATATTCATATAATGCCTTGGTGTGAATTATGTTGTTTTTGGATTAATTATTGTTGACTAACGTGCCTACTTACTGAGTACGCTGGGAACTCATACCTTCTTATTTAATTTTTTTAGCTAACTAGAGAAGTAAAGAATTTCATCTATGGTTGGAACTAATGAGCAATATTCGAAGAAATTTTTGGGTGGTATGAATGTTGGGATTAGAATCCCATGGTATGTTTGTATAATGGTAATGTCATCATGTAATTGTATGATTGTAGATAAAAAGGTTTCACATGATGTATAATCAAATGTATGGCATGTCATAGTGATTTATTATATTCTTTGCTACCCCATCATCTCCAACTGCCTCCTTCCACACTACCTTCCATTCATGGATCTTATTGAGTCATCTATCAACCATCACCTCAAATCTCCATCGATGCCATCGACTCTCACACCAACGTCCATCATCTCCTCAACAATTCCTCTCCTTCCAAGAAGCTCAACATCTACCTCTACTAGTACTATCTTCCACAATCTCACCAACCCAAGCTCCTCCATCCACACCTTTGCACTATGTGGCAACACACCATCTTTGCCCATGACAAGATTGTTACTATTGCATGATTGGGTTCAAGGGAAAGAAGGATGATTTGAATGGCACTTTGGCTTCCAAATGGTGGCCTGAATGTTGAAGTGCCCTGTTGCACCACTAGATCACAACAACTTGCTCTTTTTTTATGATTTTCTTGCAGTTGAAGGTGAAGATCAGGTAAGATGTAGGTTGGCGGATGCTCAGAATGGTCAAAAGACACCATTGGTTGGAGCATATATGCCAACGAATGATGATGATGTTTGCAAATAGTAGTAGTGGGCAAAGATGGCGACAAGAGTATCATTATCATTTCAAGGAGAAAAAGGCTTGAGGATAACTAAAAGGAAATTATACTTTTTAAATGAACTCCCTAATGACATGGGTACAATTGTAATTTATATCAAATAATGTGGATATATGTAACACCCCGCCTAGGGGTCAATGCATTTCACCATTACCTTATAATTTTCCTATTTTTAAGGGAAATATTTTGCCAAAAATCTAGCAGAGTCTATCCTAAAATATAAGGTTACATATCTATATAATTCTTTATCATAGATAGTTATAATTTCAATGACTATAAAACAATGACATAAACCAAAAAACATACATCTACAATAGCCAAACTCACTCACAGCTGCGTGCTCAGGATCTAAACTGAATCATGATGGAAATCATATAAATGCATTCACAATCTCATCACTATGACATGCCAATACTATACAATATACATCATTCTGATTTTCTTAATTTTAAATACACATCATTATAGAAATCTGATTAAATTTCTAAATACATATACATGAAGGGATTCCAATACCAAGTTATCATACCATGATAAACATATTTCAATTCTTGTTCACAAGCCCCAACCCACAGTAAGGATTCTTACCTAACTTGCTTGCTAAAAATTAAAATAAGACAGCATGAGTCCTAAGCGAGCTCAGTAAGTAGGCACATTAGTTAGCAATAATTAATTTAAATACAACATATCTCACACCAAACCATGAATGTAAATATAATGACCATTTCGTACACCATATCATAACTATGCCACACAGGCATAAACATAACATACCAATATTATACACATATACATCCTCATGGAATATTCCCATTCTATTCGTATACATATTCATTCAATTATCATATACAGAACTCAAAAATACTCAAAATCCTCACTAATTTATCAATACACATTCATGAAACATAATAACATCAATTAATGCTACATAAGGGGATATATGCTATCCCTATCTAACCAGATATTCATGTATTGATGCTACATAAGGGGATATCTGCTATCCCTGTCCAACTAGATATTCACGTATTGTCTTAATTATCAACTTACATACAATAATGGGAGTCTTTATCCCTTACACCTAGACATCATACACAAGAATAGGTATCATAAAGACATAGGATACTTTCTATCCCAAGTAATCTCATATCCATATCATAAAAGATACACCAATCATTGCAATCCAAGGGATACTTGCTATCCCAAACATCCATGTTTTCATAAAATCAAATAAACATCAACCTCTAGAACAATACGAGATATCCACTATCCCCAATCATGCGTACATGCCCAGATACAAAACATGGGATGATTACTATCCTCAACTATGCATACATTCAGCTAGAAAAAGAGCCTACTTACCTTAATGGAGTACAGTTTCATAAATCCTCATGCTCTGTAACTTGCTTCCAATCAATGCTTAAGGTCCCTACACATATAACATGTACCACTAAAATTCAATTTACATACAGTTCTCATATGAAAGCAATTCTAATCAAAGAATTCTCTATTTTAAAGTTAGCAATAAACTCAAATTTAAATAGGTAATTTCATACAAAAACATTTCTAATTAAGTCACTAGCAATATAGTTTATCATAGCCATAAATTTCAGCTCTTACAATTCATTCAAGTCATTTTAAGGAGGGTGTTTAAACCTCATTTTAACATGAAATTCAATGGGACTTCCATTTTATGTACTAACTCAAACCAATTAAACACAATAATGACATACAAAAAGGTGCCCATATAGCTGCCCTTTTTAGGGAGTTGTTTTCTAGTGCATTTCAAGTGTAGAAATTGGACTCCAATGTACTCATATTGCAGCCCAATTTTAACCATTTCTTAATATTCATTCTAATCATCTCAAACTCTAATTTAATGCCCAATTAATGGCCAATTTGGTGTTGTAACCAAATCAACCATTTCTACTTTGTCCCTCATTGAAACAATTCATCAAACACTTCACAAGCATGCTATTAGTTTGAAAATTTCTGCAATATGACACATGAAAATTTTACTTTCAACCATATACATTATTAATCTCACATAATTAATATGATATTAACAACATACATAAGGTAACTAACCATTAAATTCATTTGAAATCTGCCCATTATCACCATTCATGCATTTTATCAAACAACTTGTGTGCATGCATCTAATCTTTCAATTTTCATCAACATCAATCATGGTTTATGAAATTCCAGCAACATACACTTCTTAATCAACACAATTCACATCAAACCCCCATCATAACTAATCAATTAAACCCTTAATTCGCCAAACTTGGTTCCCATCATCATTCACGTCCAACTCCCCTTCATCACGTCCAACAAGTTGTGTGAATAGCAACTTTGATGGGTAGATCCCATCCAAACAGTCATATGGTTATTTTAATTTGTATTATATCCATTTCCCCCATGAAATCCCTTATTAGTCATGCCTAAACAAATCATGCTTTCCATATAAACAACCCTAAAAATGAACACAAACAAAAATTGATTTGGGAAATGGTGTTTACCTTGATCTAGTGTGTTGATTTGCTCCCAAAAATGTTACTTCCACTTGCTCCACTAATCGCAACTATGAACTTAGGAGAAAACAAAGATTTTACCCTTCAAATCACGTCTCAAATGGAAGGATAAGCTCACCAAATTCATGGATGTTGAAAGCACATGAAAACCCAAGTTATTTATAGTTGAAATTGGTGTAAGGTGGGAGAGCGTAAAGGGGTCGTTGTGAAGGGAGTGGGAGAGAGGGTGAGAAAGGGCTATGAAAATGGGAGAAAGGGACAGTGATGGACCACTTAAGTGTGGCTTCATTTTGGCACTATGCCAATGTAATTCTATTCCATACACATGCAACATATTTTTTGACATAAATCTTTCCCAAATAATTATAAACAATATATTAATTAATTATCCCTTTCAAAGACAAATTAAAATGTATAATTAATCTCCTCAATTAAGTATAGATAAAGCCATTTAATCATGATATCAAGCCTTGTTTAAATTATGGGCCATTACTCACTCACTTAATAATTAAACCTCAAATTTCACATAAAAATCAATAAATCATTTGAAAATTCTATATTATACATATATATTTGCCTTAATGGGTCTTCCATAAAAATTCTCAAAAAATATATTACATAAATGATACAAAAAATTTCAATTTTATCAAATTAATCATGTCATGGGCATCCTTAAGTATCAACCTGGAATAGTTTTGATAATTTGACCATAGCATTTTCATAAGATATCAAAATCATGTTATTCTTAATGTGTTGCAAAGATAATTTCAAGGGATACAACTTTTATATTGAACACATTTTCTAACTCATCCAAATTCTATGCAAAAATTGGATACAAGTGGTACTACTTTCATATTCAGCTTCTTTCTAATATACTTTGGTGCTCAATACAAAAATTAAATCATATGCAATTTACATATATATAATGATATAATTTAGAAAAAAAATTATCCTCACCTCAGGTCATCTCATGAACGCCCAAATAAATATTTACAAAAATTTTTCGTTACTTGAAAATCTTGGGGCGTCACATTCCACCTTCCTTACAAAAAGTATCATCCTTGAAACTTTAAATATCATTTAATTTTTTTTATTTCCTTCAGTTTGAAAAGGCACTCTTTCAGCTTATTTTACATCTTGCAGATCCGTATACGCATAATACACTATATAAGTTGTGCCCTTCTAATCATATGTCATGATAATTCAAGAAATGATTGCTTTTACTAGCAATGACACTTACACAAGTCTTCATTCAAGGTGAATATAACTATTCTAGTTTACTTAACATAGGTACACAGTTTATGTATCACCTAAACATGGGAATCACACATCAATTTCATAACATAGAGAAATTTTCATAATCAATTTTACTTGCAGGGCATTTACAAATAGGCCATTAAAATTATACTCAATTCCAATGCATGCAATCTCATAAAATATTAAAATTAGAGCTATGTAACACATCCATATTCTCATGATATACCTCCATGTAGAACCTCTTTGGTGTGTTCCAATCCCTCCCTACACCCTCAGCTATGAAGCCTGCTAGGTCCACAACAACTCCACCACTATCCTTTGTGACAACTTACCCTCATTGCTCTAGGGATCACAAGTTCTCCATCCATACCTTAAGAAATAAGCGAGTCCTACTAGTGGGCCTCCACCCTATGTAGGTGTTAGGTAACCAAGCTAATCTAGGCCTACACCATATGCAGTTGTCAAGCTACTAGGCCAATCCAGGTCTCTCTGCCATCATGGTGGATCCATAACCAACTGTACAGGCTGTAGGCGCATCCATATCCATCCACCTTTGCTAAACATGGGAATCAGAGGTATGTCACCCATCCACCTCTGCCAGACATGGGCATTAAAGGTATGTCACCCATCCACCTCTACTAGACACGGGCATCAGAGGTATGTCACCCATCCACCTCTACCAAACACGGGCATCAAAGGTATGTCACCATCCATCTCTGCCAGACATGGGCATTAGAGGTATTTCATTCATCCACCTCTACTAGACATAGGCATCAGAGTTATTTCATCCATCCACCTATTATCTATGTGTCATACACTATCACATCAAACATCTTTTAATTAAACAAATAACTAGATATACATTGCCAAGCATTTATATGGAAGCACAAATTATCATCATTTAAACTTATGAAGTAATATAATCAACATCGTTCATACATTTGGGATCTCAACTATCCCATTAATTCATTCATTCTCAACATATAAGAAACATTAGTTTAATCATAGTACCAATCATGGTACACATACCAATTCATTCACATCAAATTGTTTATAATAGAATTCATCTTACTTATACTAGTAAGATAGAAACAATTGAAATACCATTAGGTATTCTGCAACACATGGATAGGCCATCATTTACAACAATCAATCACATCTATAGAATTAATTAAACAACACTTAAAATTCATGACAGACAATTCATTCATTTTTGAGTAACTCAACAAAACATGTACAATAATCCATTCACCTAGATACACAGCTAGGGCTTATGACACAACACACCATGTCCAATCAATTCACTCGATCAACCAATAAGGGTGTGTGTACCCTTTCTCCCAAAGGAACCCACTGATTCCATTACAAACATTTTCATCAACAAATCATGAAATATCATAGCTTCATCATTTCCATTTCAAATTAGCTATAAGACATAACATTTAAACATTTAAATATGGTGCTCATGTGCACCACCACACTTCCGTTGTGCCACTCTAACCATAGCAAGTATATACCACTAATGTAATGTAGAATGAAGTCATATTTGTGCTATCACAACACTAACATAGTCATTTCATGTAAATATCATTACAAATACCATTTATATGCCCCCTTTTCCCATACATTCATCTTAAAAAAAAAACTTAACCCAATGTTCTTCCATGTTTCCCATGGGTCCATAGAATATATTAGCATGTCATTTTTTATTTCTTTCTAGTAACCATTGTCATCATGATTCTATGACTTATCACTCTTGGTATCAGATAAATCATAGGCTTTGATATCATTTTGTAACATCCCACCTAGGGGCCTATGCATTTCACCGTTACCTTATAATTTTCTTATTTTTAAGGAAAATATTCTACCAAAAATTTGGCAGAGTCTACCCTAAAATCTAAGATTATATACCTATACAATTTTTTTATCATGGATAGTTATAATTTTAATAATTATAAAGTAATAACATAAACTAGAAAACATACATCCACAACAATCCAACTCCTCCACAGTTATGTGTTCAAGATCAAAACTGAATCATGGTGGCAATATACATACCTAAATCCTACAGATACATCCTCATATTACAATTATTTATCACTAGGATATGCCAATACTTCTTATTATATATTATTTTAAATCTAAAATATAATTAACAATTCTAATATGGAATTATAATTACAATTCATTATACCACAAGAAGGGTCAGAAGTGCTACTTTACAATTCTAGGCTTCAATTGTTTCTAAAAACGTTGAGATCAAAATGGTCTAGCCCATTCACAGTGATGAAGGTATTTCCATATGGTGTTGTTGAACTTCATCATGAAGAAAAAGGGACTTTCAAAGTCAATGAATGGCGATTGAAATCATATTATGATGGTCATGTTGAACATCGCAAGATTTTTCTTTTTTTTTATTTGCATTAGTTTAGTTCTTGATTACATCTTTAGTTGATCTATACTAGTTTGCATTAGCTCTAGTTTCTTAATTCCAAGTTTTAATCATGCATTGGTTAGTTAGTTCTTCTCATAATATGATTTGTTGATCATTATTTTGTAGGTTGAGCACTCTCATTAAAGTTTAAGAAATCAAGGAACACACTAGGGATCAAAGGGTTCTAGTGTCTAGGCACTGTAGCACCTAGTTTTTCAGTAATACAATATAAGGTTCTAGTGTGTGGGCACTGTAACACCTGGTTGACCCAGAAATGCACACCGAAGTTCCAAAGAGTGAGTGCCCGGTCGATCCCACAGTGCAGACCAAGCTCCATCAAGTGGGTGCCATAATTGACACAGAAATGCACACCAAAGTTCCAAAGAGTGAGCACCCAGTCAATCCAACAATGCAAACCAAGCTCTAGTAAGTGGGTACCATAGCACCCGAAACCTGCTTAAGATTGTCTACACATTTCCCCTCACATGTCTTATGAACATTTAGTTGAATCCCTCTCCTTACATTTGAGGCATCCCTAGAGCCAACCCATCCTCAAAATTCATTCACACTTCTCTCTCCATTTTCAAAATTAGAGTTCCAAACATTATCAAAAACCATATACACCTCTTAGATTTCTTAAAACTTGGGTTTCAAGTGCAAGTTGGGATTTTTTGGAAACAAGGGCTATCAAGTAAGTGTCTTTATTACTTTAGTGTTGATTTCATTGAAAAATTAGTTATGAGGGAGATGGAAAGAGGTGACAATCAGAAAATATGTCAAAGTGTGAAGTTTGAGGAAATTCCTAAGTGAGGTGAAAGCTTTATGCATGAAGTCACTGGTGATATTTTTTGTTGAGAAATTGTTGCCTTTGATTGTGAAAGAAGGCTGGTGGTGTAGGTAATGAATTAAATCTATGTGAAAATAATTTTATTTGTGTGAAGAGAATTTGTTAGTTTGGGGTTCTAGATTTTAGTATTGTAAGTGTTTATATGATGGCTCCAAAGAGATAACACAGTTCTTCTCAGAGCTCTTCAACTCAACCCACCTTTGTGAGTGAAGCAGGAACAGAAAGGTCTAGAATTTTGATAGTAGCAAAGAGATGTATTCAAGAAAGGGGTTTTGAAAACCCAATGAGAGCCTTCCATACTATTATCAAGGAACGAAGTTGGGAAGAATTCACTAAGAAACTTGGTGTAGCTCTTGTGCTTGTTGTTAGAGAGTTTTATGTAAATGCAAGGGTGCACAAAGGAGTGAAGGCTTTGTTGGTCTGTAGCTTAGGCTAAAACCCTAGAGGAGAGGGGTGAATTGGGTACTTAAAAATTATTTCTCAACCCCTTTAGGATTGCTTTTTCCTCTAGCAATCAATCACTTGAATACAAAATAAATAAGACATAATGATTTTCATAGTGGTTCAAGTAAATACTCTACTCCACTCTTCCAAGATCACCTTTCTTTTAGTGTCTTGGGTTCCACTCTTCCCAACAGCAGAAATACAATAGAAATTCAGTTAAAATGAATTGAATAGGTGATTTTTGATAATTGACCTCAAATGAGATGGTAAATAGAATGACCATATTTTGTTTCATGTATGTGATGTGTAGGGAATCTTGGTTTTAGATTTGGATGCATTTTAGAATAAAAATGTCATGTGAAGTCATTATAGCAGAAAAATTTAGAGAAATTCGATTAAAAACAACTGAATGAGTATTTTTAGAAATTGACTTCACATAAAGTGGTAAAGAACATAAACAAGTCTTATTTCTTGTATGTGATGTGGGAGAAGTGATTATTGGGAGATTTGAAGTGTTTTATATCAAATGGGAGCTTTGCATTTAGATTCTTGTTCATGGAAGGAAGACAAGTTTGACTATCATGGTAAGTGACTTTTCCCCATTCAAATTTCCAATTTTTACATTGCTAGGGTTTTGAGGAATTTATGAACAATGGATTTTTGGGGAGAGAAGATGGGGTTTTGTTGTTTAAATCATGGGGAATAGGTGTATGTATGCCTAGTAAGGTTTGTTATGTATTTGAAGATGATAAACATGATTAGGCACAATTAGGGTTTTGGCACATTTATGAATCGTGGAAAAATTTAGGGCGAATGATATATTTGGATGCACTAAACATGGGAAAAATGATTAATATATGTATTGTAATGTTTTAGGGCTTATTTTGAATCATTTGGATAAGTAAAATCAGATTTTTGATTATAAGCTAATTAAGTTTTAAAGAGGGATTTGTGTATGGGCTATGAGAGCCACATATTGATTACATTAAAGACATAATTGAGGCCTAATTGAACTATTTTGAGATTCAATAAGTGTTAATTATGTGGTATGATGAGTATATATAGTTGGAAATGAAATTGATCTATGATGATAGAATGTTCTAATATGTTATATGTAAACGGAATCATACCTATGTAGGACTATTGATGTAGATGGGAGGCTATGAAGCTTAAGAAATTGTGGAAATGGAAGCATTACAAGGTAAGTAGGCACCCATCCTTGATTAATTATATTATATATTTGGGGATGAAAATCCCATTTGATTTTATCCGGCCATGGTTGTTTTGGTTAGGGATTGTGAACGTCCCATATGTGTTGGAGATTGGTGTATTTAATTTGTTAGGATAGTGGGTATCCCTTGGTTTGGATTATTGATGTTCGTCATATGATTATTATTCATATGTATGGTTGTTTATTGAAAGGGATGAAGAACATCCCATTGAATAGTATGTGTAATTTATGGAAATTGGTAATTGTGATGATGAAGTGGTAATGTTTGAGATACGACAATATTGAGCATGAATTTAGTCTGTTGTTGAAATTGAATATAATGTATGTAGATTATTGATTACTATTTTGTATAGTACTTGCCTACTTATTGAGTTACCTAGACTCATGCCTCATTTTTTATTTTTCTAGTTGACAAGCCATGTGAAGATTTCCCCAATATGGATTGGGATTGTTGAGAAAGATTGAAGACTCTTTAATTATGGTTGTATAATTGTATCATATTTGAAGGATTCAAATGATATATAATAAGATATAATGGCATGTCTTAATAATTATCAGTTCGTTAATGGATTTTAAGGAGGTAGATTGTTATCACAATTCTACCTAGATCTTGGGCTATGAGAATGTGGGTAAGTGTGTGTGTTTTATAAATTATATTGTGGCTTTATTATATTTGATAAATAATTGTATAGGTTAAACCCTAATAATTTAGGGGATACACTGTCCATTTTCCTATAGAAACTTATCAAGTTCCACAATGGGACTCGAGCACCCCACCTTAAAAGTGGGCAAATTTAGGTAAAATCCCAGTGTAAAATGATAAGTCATACCTTAGAAGGTGGGGTATGACAAAAACAAAAGCTTTAAAGGAGAAAAAATAGCCATTGAGTATGTTAGCCCTTAAAGGGAATTTCAAAAGTTCTGAAAGGGAGCCTCAGAGGTTTTGGAAATATAGCCATTAAAGGTAGTTGGGAATGTCAGACCCTTAGAGGAACTTCAGAGGTGGAGAACATACTTTTGAAGCTTTGAAGCTACATGTGGTAAGAACAACTGATGAAAACCCAACCTTTAGAGGCTCTAAGGTTTAACTTTAGAGAGTCTGAAGCATGCTTAAAATGGAAAATTACGCTAAGTGTTAAACACAATCTAAAATGGCTTAAAACATTCCAGAAGAGGTTGTAATAGCTAGAATAGTTTTGGAACTTATAAATAAAGATTTGAATGAAGAAGAAATAAACTCTTGAGTGCGTTTAACAAGATTTAAACTTAAGAACTCAATATTCCAAAAAGTGTTGACATTCTAAAAAGCTTCACTGAACAAAAACAATTTAGAGCTACAACATTTACATTTTAGAGGAGAATGAAAGCACTATAATGTAGTTTATTTTTATCTTTATTAGAGCTTTAACCTGTGTACATTTAGGCTTGATTAGAGGTAGTTTATAGTACACTTATATTTGTAGCTTTGAGTTTCTAATTAGCTTTGAAAATTGAGGAAGTTATTGATAAGCTCTGGAAACCAGTTTGTATGAGTTTATTGGGGAGCTCAGAGGAAAACTAATATTGTAAGAGTTTCTTGTGAGCTCGGTAAAACCAAGTTGTAAGAGTTCTTAGTTAGCTCAAAAAACTAAGGGAGGTGTGATTCTACAGGTTATAGTAGAACGCATAGTTGGGGAAACCTCAGAGAATGGAGTAGGTGCTAAGGGGACCTAAACCACTATAAATCCTTATGTTTTAATGTTTATGTGCTTGTGTGCTTCCAATGCATTCTATTTTTTGTACTTGTACATCCCATATGTTTTCTCTTAGATTCCAATTTGGACATACACTATGCTTTTAGGGCCAACACGTGGTATCAGAGCAAGGCACTGAAACCTGGATTGAACATTTTAATCTCTACCTTAGTTTCATCCATGTGGAAAATAATTTTGGTGGAATCAAAGAGGGTAAATTGACTATTAGACCTCCATATTTTGATGGGGAGCATTATAGATATTTGAAAATGAAGATGAAGAAATTTTTGATTGCTAATAGTTATAAGTTCTCGAAGATAGTAGAAGAAGTTCTCAACTTTAGAGGAGAGTCAATGGACAAACTAGGACATTAGAGCAATTTATTGAAATGCCAAAGCTAAGAATGCTCTATATTATGCTCTCTCTTCTTTTGAATTTGAGAAGATATCCTCATGTGAAACTGCTAAGGCCATCTAGAACCATTTGCAAGCAATTTATAAGGGGACAAGTGATAATCTCATATTTTATCATATTTTAATACCTAAATTCGCATATTTTGGATCCTCAATTGACATGATTTTATTGGTTTATAATAACATTTGACTAAATATTGTATTTAGTGGAGTTAGCTTTTGTTTCAGGTATAAAAACTGTAAAAAAAAAGCTGGATGTCAAAAAGTTGTCACTTTGGGTCAATTTTTGGCATAGATAATGGTTGATTTAGTGAAAGCATTCAACATGAAAGTTGTATTCTTTCAAATTATATATTCAATGTATATGTGATTTGGAT
The DNA here is from genome assembly GCA_036873735.1 of Pouteria campechiana. Taxonomy (NCBI): domain Eukaryota; kingdom Viridiplantae; phylum Streptophyta; class Magnoliopsida; order Ericales; family Sapotaceae; genus Pouteria; species Pouteria campechiana. Next base: position 17,426 of record JAYJMB010033110.1, read on the forward strand.
ATCATATGAGAAATTTATGGCCAAAATACTGAAATTACTCAATTTGAACAGATTTTGGCGCCCACTCTTTGGAAATTGGAAAGATTTTGGGCGTGCAACACCCATGATGTGCAAAAGCTTAATATTTTAGCAATTTGTATATTTTATATGCAAAATACTTTGAGAATTCATATGGAGGTGCAAAAAACCCTAAATTGGGTTATTTAAAGAGGTTTTAAGGTGGAAAATAGGGGGGAGAATGTGACCAAGCAAGGAGAAAGTTTTTGAAGTAAAAGAGAAGACTTAGAAGAGGGATTTCTGTGAAGAGAAGGGAGTAATACTTGGAGACAATTCATTCTCTTATCTTCTCAGTTCTTTTTCAATTATTTTTCTTTTCACAATCATGTTTAAGATAATGCTTTTGATTTCTTTTAGTTCCTTTACAAGCTAAACACTTTGATCTAGGGCAATGATGTAGCAGGATTATAAATATTTATTTTTATTTAGTTTAATTCAAGTTTATGTTTATTTACTTTCTATGTTAAGTGTTTAATCTGAGTTTAATGACTATGAAAGTGTACGCATCCTTTCTACATTATTTGTGATTTAATTTAAGGTTGAGAAGCAATAACTGAATTAGACAATGGTTAAACACCATAAGATCATCATAATGATAGAGATATCCATGAGGCTTATGTAATATTTTGAATTTCTTGATCTTAATGCATCTTGGTTAGTTTTATAATTTTCACAGATATGTAAGAAATTTGCTAACTGAGATAAATTATTATGACTTGAGAAAGAATAATAATTATATAAGAGAAATCCATTATCAACATAGGAATAAATATTGATTGATTAAATTGGGTGGAATTAAAGAGGATTAATCTAGTGAACTCAAAAACCCTAGATGGATTGAACACTAATTCTTTACTTGTATAGATTTGTAAATCTTTCCAAATCTTGTTAGGTTAGATTTTATTCTCTCTTTTCTTACCATTTTTTAATTATTCAAATAAAATTTAGAGTTAGAGTAATTTGGTAGCTGGTAACTTAGTCCTCATAGGAACAATATCTTACTTACACTTTATTACTTGTTATAACACATACACTTGTGTTTGGAAAATCTACAATAAGATTTTGGCATCATTGCTAGGGACTATAGTTTTTGCCCATATTGAAACAAATAACTCTAGTTTTGCTTTGAATATTTTCTTTCTTTTATTTTTATTTTTCATTGTAGTTTCTCTATTTTTTTTACAAGGTAAACAAGACATGGCCACCAATAACTTCCAATGGCAAAGTGAGAGGGTGATGATAAAGAAAACAACGGGAGTCTATCAAGTTGATGCTTTTTCTACTTTGACTAGTCAAGTTCCAAGATGGCGTAATCATCCCAACTTTTCATGGAAAAATTAGTAGAATATGGGGCACTCTCAACAAGGTTTCCAATAGCAGAAAAAGAAGACATATTTGTAAACTACTATAATTCAAAATAGTTAGTTGGTGGCACAATTTGTTGGAAACTTCAATAGGCATCAAAACAACCCATACTCCAATACATACAATTCAAGATGGTGCAATCATCCTAACTTCTCATGGGGAAATCAGCAGAATATGGGTCAACTTTAACAAGGGTTTCAATAGCAGGAAAAGACCATAGATTTGGAAGCTACTCTAACTCAGTTGGCCAACAATACAAACAAGTTCATGGAGGAGGCAAGAACCAATTTTCAAAATCAATATGTTCAAATCCAGAATTGAGAAACCCAAATTGCTCAGATGATCAATTTGTAAATGGGAGCCAACAAGATAATCTGCCTAGCAACACTAAAGTCAATCATAGAGAATAATCTAAGGCAATCACTTTTACAAGTGGAAAAGAACTCGAGACTCCATTGAGTGGTGAAAAAGCTAAGTTAGAAGATCAAGAGTAAGTCTAAATTCTTCCTAAAACTTATCTAATACCTCCTAAATAGCCCACTTTTAGTATACCTTTGGAGACTCCTTCAACTGATGAAAAACGTTAAGCAAATGGATCAAGAACTAGTTAAAGTTCAACCACTACCTTCTCAATAATCCACTATGCTAAGTTATGTAAGTTTATAAAAGACAACCTTTCGAACAAAAGGAAGTTGGAGAAGTATGAAACTATTGCACTTACTAAAGGGTGCAGTTCCATCATCTAGAGAAAGTAGCTTCATAAGCTCAAAGATCTAGGAAGCTTCACGATTCCATATGTTGTCAAAAACAATGCCCAAGTTTGGACACAAACCCAACTTCAAAAACAACTTTAGAAGAAGAGAAATGTTGTTTGAACAAAGTGAAACCAAATTCTAGACTCAAGCAAAGGTTCAGACACTACAAAGCTAAGTTCGGACACTATGAAGATCTTGTTTGGATGCAAAGCCAAGTTTGGACGCTGGAAAAGCATGAAGTTAAGAGGTTGAAAGTTCTAAGCTTCGGAAATTTCTATTGGAGGGTTAGTCAATCCAAAATTTTACTTCAGACGTTGCCAATTCATCCTTGGCCAAAGCCAGAGTTCTCTCATGTGGCCAAAGCAATTCACACCAATTCTAAGTCTAAAATTTTACTTTAGACACAAAAACTCTTTTTGGACAAAGCTGAGTGAAGTCTGTTCTAGGTGAAACATTTCATTCAGTCCGAAATTACAACTTTGGATAATGCCAACTCGTGAGAACATTTCAACAAGCAGAAAATCTTGACTCTTCCCTCACATTTAATGAATGTCATCTTCTCCAGCAAGCATATTTGAATCCTAGTTTAAAAAGAGTAAAGAGAGGTCATTCTGAGAAGTTAGCAAGTTAGAGAGAAAAGCAAACAAGAGCATTTACTCAAGCTATAAAGTTTTCTTCCAACTCCACTATGCAAAATATCATGTACATTCAAAGAACATCCTCTACAATAACTTTTTGGAGTTTGATATTCTTTATGTTTATTGCAACACATTTATTTCTATTGCACTTTTATTTTTGAGACAGTAAGCAAGGGGCTTGCTGATTATGTATAAGTTTGTTGGTTAACTCAGAAACCAACAATTGTATAAGTTTTTCGGTTAGCTTGGAAACCAATAGTTGTATAAGTTTGTTAGTGTCACACCCTACCCTAGGGCCTTTGAGTTTCACTAACTCCCTGCCATTTCCCTATTTCTAAGGGAAATTCTACCAAAAATCTAGTAGAGTGTACCTTGTATTTTGAGGATTTAAACCCATGCATTTATTTAATCACAACAATTTCATAACTATAAATCATAATTAAATAGTTACAATAAATTATAAACCACACACTCACATCCTGGCCCAGAACTGAAACCTTATCATGATGGCAATGGCATACTGCATCTATACAAAGTTTATCATTTATCACAATACATGCAAATACAATAACTTTGTACACAACTGTTACATCATAGATTACATCTCATTAATTTACAATTACATCACCATTTAACATACATTAATGACCTTCTAACTCTGAACTCGAGCTCTAGTGTTCCACTTGTCCACTTAAAATTTTAATAAACTAGGGTGAGTTCGAACAACTCAGTAAATAGGCATGATGGAAAGTAATAATAAAATAGCAGCATATTCATAATCATATGATCTAATATATCATGAGTCATGCAGGCAATTCATATTAGAATAGTGCCATTCTAACACAACATATAAACATGATATTCAAACTAATATCACAATCATGCCCTTCAAGCACTTTACATCTAAGCCACTCTAGGCACATCATATCTGTGACCTCTCATCTGTACTATCGTATCTGTGTCATTCGGCCACCACATATCAACTTATGCCTTACAGACATCAACATACACTTGTCTTTTTATTCCATGGAATGCTTACCATTCCCCCAATATGTGCATTATTTAATCCTTGGATAAATCGGATATTCTTTATCCCCAATATGCTTATGTAATAACAACTAGATTCTGAGACAAATTATTCTCAGCAATCTACACATCGTAATCATTTATTACAAAACTAAGATTTATGGGATGTGTACAATCCCCATCCATATATATGCTTGAAATCAAATAAATATAAATAAGGGGATAATTACTATCCCTTTCTAGTAATATATTTGAAAGAATGCCTACTTACCTTGAGTGAATCACCATACACTCCTCAAGCTCTTGGACTTTTCATCCTTCTAAGATGATCCTATACACAGAAACAATCCCATTCATTTACAAGCCAATTTCACTAATCTATATCAAGTCAAGCACTTACTCCTTGTATACATTTCTAATTAATCAATCTTATCAAATATTCATTCATTATTAATTATTTCCATAGCCGTGCAAGTCATGTATTCCATACATTTCATTAATACCCCTTTCATCATCAATCTCTAGCAGCTTTATGCCTAGTCATTCATATGGCCTTTCTCTTGGAAGCCTTTTGTCATACGGGTTATAAGTATCATTTACTTCCTAATGATTCAAAATGGGTAATCAAGAAAATCCATACCCGTCCTCATGTAATTATTTGACAATTCAATATACAAATGATTTAATGCCTTATAGGCATCCATAACTCACAAGCTATTTTATAACATGGGATTAGGGGTTTTCATTCCCAATTATACATCATGCTTCCATAGCATATTCAACATCAAGTTTACCTTAATAACATGCTCAGCATGCTTATAACTCAATTAAACAAAGCATAATTACATTGTCACACAAAACTCCCATGTTTACTATTTTTAAGTTACTATTCATGAATAGGGCTATTGCATAATCATAATTAATCAAGTCTAAATCATGCCAACCATGTTGTAAATCATATATTACTTAATTTCCCTCATAATTTCAACTCAATATCCATGTGATTTCCACCATTTCATAGTTCACAAATGGGTATAAACCCTGGCAAGGCAAAATCATAATTTCTCATGACCAAACCAGCCCTAAAATGTTATTAAGCATGAATTTACTCACTTCCCCCCATGATTTTAACAACCAATACTCATCATCTTCTCCAAATTTCCCAAAATTTACTATTCATGCAAACCCTAATAATGCCAAATCAACAAATCAAACTAGAAAAAGGGGTTTACCTTGCCATTCATGAGTGTCTCCGTCCCTAGCATAAGGATTCTACATCAAATCGCCTAGAGTTCTCCACCTTTTTTAGCCAAACAAACTTTTCCTCTTCTTCCACTACTCAAATAAGGTGGAATTTGAGATTTGAGAGCATAAGGGGAGGATTGAACACTTAAACTAGGATTTTCCCTAGTAAAATCACTTCAAACTGGGTCTAGTATCATGGGGATGGGTGTAGGAAGAAGAAAAATGGAATGGGGGAAGAAGAATGGGATGAACCAACTGAAAGAAGTTGGTTCTTCAACTTATAGGCTTGACTAGCGCTGCACCCCTTCGCCCATCACCTGTGCTTCCATCTACTCCAGCTCCACCAGTGCTAGTTTCACTAGGTCCTTTTATTTTATGATTTTCTCCCCCTTTTCACCATATTTTACTCACATATTTAAACCATAATTTTTTATATATTCTAACATTAAAATACATATTTAATCCTCTTTTTATGCATCATCAAAATACAAAAAATTTCCTCATATAAATCTAAATCATGTTCAATTACTTCGTCTCATAAAATACAACTCTACAATTCAGTTCATTTTCAATCACATTGATACTAAAACCCAAATTTTAACACCGTAGGTGTTAGAGTTGGTGAACTTAGAAACCAATAGGTGTAAAGTTTGTTGATAAGCTTGTAAAACCAATAAGTTTTTAGAGGAATCAAAGTACAACAAGTGAGGCAGACTTAGAGAGTGGAGTAGGTACTATGTTGGGCCAAACCGCTATAAAAATACCATTGCCCTGTGCTTTGTGAACTATTTTCCATTCTTTTAGGACTTTAATTTTTATTTTGGCTGAAATTTTTAAATGCTCAATTCACCCCCCCTCTCTTGAGCCACCATTTGAATAGGACCAATAATTGGTATCAGAGCAGGCTTCAACAGTTACTTTTTATTATTAGATATAAAAAAATTTGAAGAGATCCCAATGGCCACAAATTTTCAGAACACTTTAGCTGAGGGACAATCTACTTCTAGACCCCCATTCTTTGATAGTACTAACTATGGGTATTGAAAGATGAGAATGCATAATTTTATGATTGCTACAGATTACCAGTTGTAGCTCATTATCAAGAACAACAAAATATTCCTCAATACCGAAGATAAATGTACAACAGAGAATATTTTAGCAGTAAATAAGATGCCAAGCCAAAGAACTACCTTTACTATGCCTTATCCCCATTTGAGTTTGAAAAGATATCTTCTTATGACTCTACACAAGATATTTAGGACAAGCTACAAGTTGCTCATGAAGGTACTAGCTAGATGAAAGTGTTAGTGCAAGAGTACGAGGCCTCAAAATGTAGGAATCATAAACAATTTCAAAAATGTTTTAGAGGTTCCAAAAGATCACTAATAGTCTAAAAAACTTGGGTGAGAAGTATGAAGAGCCCAACATGGTAAAGAAGACCTGAAGATCTTTTCCAAGATAATGGATGGCAAAGGTCACAGCTATCTAGGAAGCAAGAGAGCTCTAAAAAATGACTGTAGAAGAACACATGGGTTCACTCATGACCCATAAAGTAATGATGATGCAGAAAGCTCCAAAAGAACTAAAAGGAAAGAAAATAATAGGACTAAGAGATTAATTGGATAATGATTCACAAAGTAAAGCTTCAATGAGTGGAGTCAAAAATGATGATGACATGGTAATGCTGAGCAGAAGATTCAAGGCCATGTTCAAGAAGAAAACTGGAAGCCATTCCAGAAACTTCAGAAGCAAGGATAAGAAATAGGAAGTCCTCACCGGCCACATTTATGGCAAGCCTCGCCAAATGCAGTTTGACTACTGAGCGCCAGATAAGAGGAGAGGGGAGCAATAAAACAAAAAAGTATAATTCATACCTTGAAAATAAGAAATTCAAGAAGAAGAAAGCACTTGTCACATGGGAAGTTCTTGAGAACATGCTATATGAAAGTGTCAGTTGTTGACATGAATGCATGGTGCTGATGACAAACAATACTTGATCAAAGATTATGTACTAATGGATGTTATCAAGATTTTAGCATACAAAATCAAGTTGCAAGTCTTAAAAAAAATGAGCATAGAAAGCATATTACATTACAACAAGGCCTGATCAAGTAAAGAAGCAAAAGATGAAGTGTTGTAACAGAGAAAGCATGAATGAAAAGGATTCGGCTATTTCCATTCATCTGTCAAAGTGGAAAATAATATCCAATGGATGCAAGATAGTATGTATACAATAGATTTCATGTATTATAAGCAAGCCATAGTTATGCCAATGGTTGTCTAATAAGAATAGATAAAGGCAGAAGAAGTGAAGACCCTTTCAACAGAATAAAAACTTCATCTACCATCAACAAACAAAGCAGAGAAGAAAGAATTGTATGGTAGAGCAGAACCTTTGTCTATCACAAGTGAGCTGATGGTTGTCTACCATCAACAGACAAAGCAAAAGAAGCAAGTAGTGTCTAATAGGACAAAAAATTCATCAGTGATCATCTAATATTAATAGAAAAAGTGGAGAAATATTCCATTAGACGAAAGTGTGAAGAAAACCCATCTATGATCCAATACTTTTTTTGTTACTTACAATAGACAAAGTTCTCAAGCAACAAGACATCTATGCCTCTATGATGCAACAGACAAATAAATTGAACGGTCGATTTGTCTAGTAGCAATAGAAAGGATGATTTATCTGTCACTTACGAAAGACAAAGACAAAGGAACTTTGTCTTATGAACAATTGGACAAATACTTCATCTATCACAAACTAAAAGATGAGCAATAGTCAGAACGAATCATTGGTCTTCACTAAGCATTAATAATGATATTTCTACATTAGTGAAAGAGGCAGCCATTATAGTAATACCTTCACCAAAGCTTATTAAGAAACCAGAAATCATCTTCTCCAAGGTCGGCGCTTATAACACTTGTTGTGTTGAAATTTGGGGGAAATTTTTCACATTTCTATAAAGTGAAGAATTGAGGTGATACACATTATTTTATAAAGAAATTGCTATAGAAGATTAGATGGAGTGACATGAGCTCAAGTAATGATTTTGAGAAAAGTCATGTATATGACTTGAATGACTAATGTAGCATAATTATCATGTATAATGTGATATATATGAGATATTAAATTGAAATTTTGATATAGTTTTGGAAATTTGAACAATTTAGTTAAATGTTCAGGTAAAAAGAACTCAATAGGTGATTTTTGGCAATTGACCCCAAATAAAGTGGTGAATAGATTGAACATGCCCTATTTCATACATGTGATGTGTGTGAAGTAATTATTGGGAGATTTGAAATTTTTTATGTGGAATGGGGCTATGGGTGATGTTTCATAAGTATAAATTTTGAAATTTGAGTAACCCTTGTAATGAATGGGTTATTGCGTGAGTTTGGGGTAAGAATTAATTTATCAGATGAGTATTTGAGGATTATTATGCATGAAATTAATGGGAAATGTAATGATTGAAAGTCTAAGAATGAAAGATGAGAGAAAAAGTGGAAAATTTGGAAGAAAACTAAAGGAGCACAAGGTACATTATGAAAATGCTAAATTTGAAAAAGGGTTCATTATGATTGATTATGTTGACATGTATAATGGACTAATTTAAAATATTTTTTATATATAAGTTGTATATCTTGAAATTATCTTTGTAACAAATCAAGAATCATATTATTTGGATATAAAATGAATAATTTATGGTTAATGCACTGAAGCTGCTCTAGATGCTGAAATTTTCTAAAAATAACATGATGGGCCACTTTAGTTAACATTTTGACATATTTTTGTAATTATTTGGAACATTTTGGCAACATTAAAGTTATATCGTTTGAAATTATCTGTCTAATGAGAGAAGAATCACTTAATTTGGAGTTCATATGAGAAAGTTATGGCCAATGCACTAAAATTGCTCCTAGTAGGAGATGGGTAGGTGGCTGTGGGAAGCAGCTACGGTTTCTATCCATTAGCAGGCACCTAGGGTGACAAAAGGCTGCCGAATGGTAGCGGCATGACTTTATAAAGTTGGTTCATTCTATTTCAAGCTATTTTCATCCCATTCTATTCCATTTCTTCTCCTTTTCTTGCCCTAACCCCGTTTAGCCTAATCCCAAGCCATTTTAGCTAGGAAATCAATATACCTAACTAGTAAATCAAGTGATCTTGCTTTTAGGCCCAAGTTGGAGTGATTTGAACATGAAAAATGGAATAAATGGAATAAATATTGAATTTCCCTTAAATGGATGGAGCCACATGGAGTTCGGAGCTTGATCCTTTGTTTGGGAAGGACGGTTACGCTTGTAAGTGACGGTAAGTTCAATTTCTCAATAGAATCTCAAATTTTAGATTTTAGGGTTTTAGGAAAAAGTGGATTTTGGGGCTTAGATTGATGCATGTGCTTACAAAATTCATGGGGGAATGACCTAATGAAGTAATTATTATGATTTAGCCTAAGAAATTTTGGATTTGGCATGATTAGGGTTTTTATGAATAGTAAAAATTGGGAATTTTTTGAATTTTGTTGAATTAATCATGGGGTAAATGATTAATGGCATATTTAGAATGTTTTAGAACATGTATGGAATGTTTGGACCAGTAGAATTGAGTTTTGGGCTATACCCTAGTTAGGGTCTAAAGAGGATTTTTGTGAATAGGTTTATGTAAGCCATGAATTGAATAGTCTAAAAGCTTAATTAAGTTGTTTACATGATACTAAAATGCTAATCGTGTGAGATACTAGATAAATACATCAGACAAGAAGGTTTCTTGTGATAATTGTGAAGAAACACTAAGTTAACTAGTGTTTATCATATGTTTGACGATTACAACCTACGATTGGCTATAAATGATGTACTATAATTGGCATTGACTCTATACAGGATGATCAGAGAAGGAGAAAAAGACAAATTTTGAGGAATGTGGGTGAAGCTAAAGGCCTGAGGTAAGTAGGTGCCCCTTTACTTCGTTTCAATGTATGATTGACCGGGGATAATGAATATCCGTTTGATTTGGATTCGAGCTTGGATGTTTTGGATAGGGACAATAGATATCCCATCTTTGGTTAAATTTTGATGTTGTTTGGATTGTTAGGGATAATGGATATCCCTTTGATTGGTATATTTGATAATTTAGCCTGTTGTGAATGCGAATGTTAGGGATAGAGCATATCCCTTTGTTATATGATTACCTTGAAGAATGATCCGATAGAAGATTGATTCAATTGGATGGGAATGATAGCGATTACCTATTTGATATGAGTTGATGAGTATGGATTCTTGTCATTGATTTAGTTATGTATTTGGAGTAATGAGGATTGTAAATCTTATACAATTGATTGTGTTGTGGAATAGATGATTGGGCCGTAGGGCTATTCATTGAGAATGTAATGGTTAGACAAAATTGGTGGATGAGGAACATCCTTTGGTTATTGGATTGGAATAATGAGGACATGGTTCTCATAGTATGATTAATATCTTATGTCTTTGATCATAATTGAATTGAATTATGTAAAATATGAATTGATTATTGATTTTGTTACTTATGCCTACTTACTAAGTTGCCCGAACTGACGCCTTCTTATTTATATTTTTAGTTGGTAGGTGAAGTATTATCTCCCAACCGAGGCTTGGGATTGGTGAGCAATTGTTGAAGATTTAATTATTATATGAGAAAGAATTGTAATGAAAATTCATAAGTCACGCTATATTTGTATTCAAATATCTCAAGTGATGTATAATTGTATTAAATTATTATTGATGTATATTGTAATGAGTGGCATGTCATAATAGTAAGAAAAGATGTACATATTATGTATATTAAAATAAGTTAGGCTATTGCCATCATGGTGTGATACAGATTCTAAGTTGTGGATAAAATAGGACAGCTTAGTGAGTTTTGTTAATACTTGATGATTTTTAATTCAATTGTTATATTTAATGATAACTTTATATGATTATGTTTTATATTGGAAATTATGAGTTTGGATTTTAGAAATTGACTGAAATGATTATATATCAGGTTGTAAATCTTGAAAATATAAGGTAGACCTTGTTGAAATTTTGATAGAATATTCCCCTAAATTAAGAAATTGTAAGGGAAATACAGACCTTAGGGTGAGGTGTCCTGGAATGGGACCCAAGCACCCCTACCCTAAAAGTGGGCAAATTTAGGTGAAACATAGTGTAAAATGGTAAGTCGTGCCACGAAAATGGGGTGTGATAGCGCTGCAGGCATTCCAGCATACAAGGAATATGCAAAAGTCAGAGAATTCAAAATACACTAATTAGAACATCCTCTGTTATTAATGGAGCTTACCTACCACCAATGACTAGAATTCAAATTAGTTATAAATAAAGCATTGCTGGAGCAGGAGGAACAAATGAAGTATTAAAAAAATCATTCAAAACCCTCTTGAAAGCATTTACTAATTTGAGCTAAACCTTCTGCAATCCTTCCAAAGTCTAGAGCCTTGCATTCAAACCTTCCTCAATTTTTTAAGGCTCTAAACTATCTTTGGGAAGATCATTTACTTCTGCATTCAACTTTTAGAAACCTTCCCCTGTGCTTACTAAGAAATTTCTGTGCTTAAAATTCTGATATTCATTTCTTGTAAAATTCCTTGAGCTAGTGGTAGAGACTAGACTCAGGAAGAGTTGTGACTGTCTGAGTGCAACCAAGAGCTAATTATTCATGCCCCTTAGAGTTAGAATCTAGAAGAGTGTTGGGGGCATATGAATATGCCTCCTAGAGCTACAATCTAGAAAAGTATCTGGGACACTTGTTTATGCCCCCTAGAGTTGGAATCTAGAAGAGTGTCAAGGACACTTGTTTATGCCCCCTAGAGCTGGAATCTAGAAAAGTGTTGGGGATATATTGTATTTCTGCTAATGGGAATAGTGGAACCCAAGACATTAAGAGAAAAGTGCTATTGGAAGAGCAGAGTAGAGTGTTGACTCGAATCACTATAAAAATCATTATCTTACTTATTTTGTGCATTTGTTGATTGAGTGATTGATTGCTAGAGGGAAGAGTAATCCAAAAAGGGGTTGAGAAATAAATTTTTTAAGTACCCAATTCACCCCTGCCCTCTAAGGTTTTGTCTAACCTTGACCAACAAGTGGTATCAAAGTAAGCTACATAAACACTTGTAGTGATCCAGTGGCAAACCCATCATCCTCATTACAAATATTCGCCAAGGGGCAATCATCTTTTCGACCACCCCTATTTGATGGAACTAACTTCGCTTACTAGAAGTTAAGAATGAAGTGATTTATTATATCTAATGATATAGAATTTTAGAAGGCTATTGAAGTCGAAATCACTATTCCCACTACTAAAGTAGATGCATGGACCAAAGAGGAAGCCACCTCAGTTAAAAATAATGCAAAGGCTATGAACTTTTTATTTTGTGTGCTATCCTCATCTGAGTTTGATAGAGAATACTCTTGCACTAATGCAAAGGATATATGGCATGAATTATCATTTATTTATAAAGGTTCCTCATAAGTCAAGGGAACTAGAAGAAATATGTTGATAGGGGAACTAGAAAATTTTAGGATGAAGGAAGGAGAAAGTATATTTGAAATGTATGCTCATTTCTCTAAAGTTACTAATGCTTTGAAGGTTTGAAAAAAGAAGTTAAAAATTCTAAACAGGTGACAAAGATACTAAGGGTGTTGCTAGGATTGTGTAACCAGAAGATTATAGCAATAGAGGAAGCAAAGGGTCTAAAGACTCGTCTAGTGAATGATCTTGTCAGTTCATTGATGTTACAAGAGCTAATAAAGAACAAAAGGGAGAAGCTAGCAAAACTAAAGAAAAATATTACTCTAAAAGTAACCAAAGAAAGTACTAGTGATCCAATGTCACAATCTGAAGATGATATGGTCATATTAGTCATAAATTTTAGAAAGTTTTCAAGAAGTAGTAGAGGCAGCTCATTAAAGAGACAGCCTAAACAACAAAAGAAAATGGCTAAAAGAAAGAAGGATCTCTCTACATGCTATAGATGTGGAGGGATTGGACACATGTCTCCTAAATGTTCTAATGAAGAAAGACTAATATGAACGACAAGGATGATATAAAAGGAAAGAAATACTTCAAGAAGTCCTCAAGAAACCAAGCCAGAGGAATGTATGTGAATGACAAAGAATCATTCAAGTGAGAAAGGTGGCAATGAAGTTGGATAACTCACAAAAATATGTTGCATGGCTCAGATGGAGAATGAATCAACAGATTAAATCACCATCAAAGAGTAGTGCACAATAGAGCTGGAGATAGGTAAATTCGTATTACTCTTATAGTTCCAACTCTTCAAGTTCAAATAGCACTTGTGACAATTGCAAAAACGTTGATAAGTTACAATAATCATACAACTCTCTCTTCAGTGAGTTCGAATCACTTGGCCAGAAACTTACTCAAAAGAAAAGACATTTTGATGCAACTATCAAAGAAAGCATGGTGTAAATGATCATTTAGAAGATGAAGCAACATCGACGCACTCTATGATAGATAGTTTTATTCTGAATCATCCCATCACTGAAGTGATTCTTTCATCTATTGCTACCCTTGAGCAAGATGTAAGAATATCAGATGATGGATCAGAAGAAGGAGAGATCCTTGTTCCATTGCAGTTCAAAGGGGGAGCTCATGTTGTAGCCCAGTGCCAAGAGAAAATTCTTAGTGCATCACAATTCCAAGTGGAAGTTTCTATTGTGACACCACACCAAGAGAAAGTTCCTATTGCACCACCACACCAAGAGGAAGTTCCTATTATGCCACCATGCCAAGAGGAAGTTCATGTTGCAGCCCAATCCCAAGGGAGAGTTCCTATGGCACCACAATGCTGATTGCAATGGAAAAAGAAGAAGCAGAAGAAAGGTGGTGACCTCACCTCAAAGGGCTATTCGTTATTATCAGGTTAAGAAGATAGACAAGGGTTTCTTTGTTTGGCTGAATGCAGTGCTCCAAAAGCAAAATCTTCCTAGTTTTTCATAGTGACATCCCAAGTCACTCTCCAATGTGTCACTTTTCCATGATAGAAATGAAGAGTCGAGAAAGTCCTTTCACTCTCTGCTCTCAACCTTGCCTTGTGCATAGAAAAGATGTTGAGAGTGGTTACCTATCTGCTAAAGCTTTTGCGCACTATGATGAGAAGGACCACTTTGATGGTCATTTCCTATCTTCCATCAAAAAGATGTTGGATCCTCATGAATATTCTATGGAGACCCCAAGCTAGAGGGCAACAATTATTACGGATTAGAAAGTTGTTGCTGATGGTGAAAGAAGTCGATTCAAGGGTGTTTTACTGAAGAAAAATTTCTTTAAACCTTGGGTAAATCATATAACAATAGCGCACAAAAGCGTCCTCCGTCAGAGTAGCATTTATGATGTGATTCTTTGCACTCACAGTCCATTGCACTAGCACATGGAGGCCATGTGCAACTTCATTTAGTTGTAGTCTCTGACAACCAATGCTTTTCATTTTCCTTATGGTGAAATGAGCATCACATTGTGAGATCTCAATGTTACTTGTGGGTTGCCTATCATTGGGGAGCCTCTTGACTTGTACCTCCCACCGAATGAGGATTTCAGAGAAGGCAACTTAGGTTACCACGTCTTGAATATAATGAGTAAGTTAAGATGGTCTAGCACTAAGCTTTCTTAGATAGGTGGGGCATAATTATTTAGAAGGATTTCCAATCGCAATGCTCGAAGATGTAAGATGCCAGCATCTGAAGATTGGGCCAAATGGAATATTTGGGTTGATGAAGCTCTTTTGAGCAGTATCATCCCAAAGGAGGAATTCCAGATGAGGAATTAATTTTATTCCTAATACTGTGGCTTTCTGTTATTATATGTCCTTCATCAGCACTTGATCATTGCATCAATCCCTTATGATTAATGCCGACTCTTCAACTCGCAAAAGGCAAGAGACTATCCATGGCACCTTATGTATTGTGTGACATCTATCAAGGGTTAGGCGATATGTCTTACATCATTCTAGGCTAGTCCCATACACCACTTACTTCTTAGTCCATTTCTTTATAGCTTGGTTAGGACTTTATTTCCCCTGGATTTATGAGGTTGACTCACTAACTAAATTGCTTGATAAAGGCTTATTACTGGGGAAGTTCCTAACTACCATTTTCAGGAATATAAGATTTGATGAAGTGACAGATCGATTACTGAAGCTGCACAAATTTTCCCGTGAGTTGTTTTTACTTGCTCTGGTCAACATTCTTTGGGGTTTGAGGTCAAAGGCATGGATAAAACCTTTGGCAAGAGCTTAATGATTTCATCATTTCTTTGTAAGCTTGCTTGCTTTCTCTTCGAGAAGGCTCCAAGTTTTGGGTTGAGCCATATTTTCCGCATTGGTTTGCTATGCAGTTTGGCTATGACCAAAAAATGCCGGGTCATGTCATATTTATATCATGAGAAGGGCATGTAACAGGAGTGGGTCCAGCTTGGTGGTATCCACTGTCATTCCATTTGAGGTCTACATTTCAGGATTATAACATCTTCTTACCTAGTTTGGCCTCAAGAGTCCATGTCACCAAGGACTATGCTTGGTGGTATAACAGCAATGAGGGCAAAATCAGTAAGGAGATGCCTCCTAATTGTGGTTTATTTGCTTACTGTCTATAGATATCCTCTTTTGTACTTAACATGCCCAAAGATATCTTCTTGGGAGCACAACGGGCCATGGATTTTGAGAGGCCAACCACTTTTTCACAATGAATTTTATGGTTAGATGAATGTCGTCCTCATTAGAATATTTATCACACTAATCACAATCATATTGGATGGTGGGGTTATGCTGAGCAAATATACCCCATAGCTGAAGATGTTGGAATGGAGTTGGAACTCCTGAGTTAGTAATTTCTAAGCCAGCTCCTTATGTCCCTCTACACTGAGCAAATCATACCAATCAGCGTGCCTCTTTTAAGAGAGGAATTGACCAAAGTGAAGAAGACACTGAGGTAGGATTGGAGCAGTACTTGGCAGATTGTACTCCAGTATGATTCCGTGATAGGGCTCCTCAGTCTTCAATTCCTCCGAGAACTTCTCCATCTCAGAAGAAAGGGGTTGAATCCAGTGATGTTGTTGTGAAGCAGAGTTAGAGAGCAAAGAATAGCCGAGGATTGCCTAATTGTCTTCCTCCAAGAGTGACCAAAAGGGCAGTTTTGCATCGGGAAGCAAATCCTCTGGTTTTGGCCCTCAAGAATAGTATGAAGGTAGTAGCAAGTAAAGAGGTTCCTACTCCAATTATCAAGAAGAGTAAGTAGGTGATGGCTACTGAAGAGGTTCCTACTCCAGCTATCAAAAAGAGCAAGAAGGTAGTAGCAAGTAAAGAGGTTCCTAGTCCAGTTATCAAGAAGAGCAAGAAGGTGATAGCTAATGAAGAGGTTCCTGTTCCAGCTATCAAAAAGGGCAAGAAGGTGGTAGCTAATGAAGAGGCTCCTATTTTGCAAAAAAGAAAAACTACTTCCAAGAACTCCACCATTGAACAAAGGAAGAAGACAAAAGTAAGTCGGAAAGTGTCAAGACCTCTTTTTAAGAGTGTGCTTCCTTGTGAGATGCTTCCTTGTTGGTCCTGGTAGGATAGGCTAGAACCCAAGAGGAGGGCAAAAGTAGGTTTTATAAAATTTACTTCTTTTAAACCCTATTTGATCAAATGCCTCTATTTCTTTTATGTTGGTGTGCTAATCAAAATGAAGCAATAAATAAAACAAGTAAGAATATAGAGAAAAGATCAAGCATAGATAGCACACACAACTTATAGTGGTTTAGACCCTCTCTTTGTGCCTACTCTACTCTCTGAGTCAACCTTACTTGCTGCACTCAGTTTCCACTAATCTTTTGTGGAATCACACTTAGTTTTCCTAAGCTAACCAAGAACTCATACATTGGTTTTACTTAGCTCACCAGAAACTCCCTATCTTGGTTTTTACAAGCTCACCAATAACTCTAACAATGTTAGTTTTCACAAGCTTACCAACAACTTTAACAATGTTGGTTTTTACAAACTCACTAACAGCTTTAACCCTGGTTTTTAAGCTAATCAGTAGCTTCTACAAATGAAATAAATGAAATAAGAAATTACACTTTTTGATGTGTTTCTTGTTGAGCTCTAAGGAAGATCTTAGATATAGTTCTTCTTGTTGCAGAAGCTCTTCCTTTATGTTGCGGAGAGATTGGCCTAAAGGAAATTGAAGAATGAAGGCTCTTTTTGGAATATGGAAGTGGTAGATCTTGGCCTTTAGGTTTTATAAGATGATTTCTCTCTTTCTCTTGTTTGTATTTTCTCTTTTTCTGCTCTATCTTCTTATTCAAACATCCCTTTTGTGCTCCTTAAATAGATCTTGAAAACTTGATTGTTGGATGAGGACCTTAGAATTTTTGTTAATTGCAACGTTCAAATTTCTAACTGTTGGGCATCGTCAGGTGGTATCATACGTGCCTGGTCCAAGCGGCTATGCACCAGGGATATGCTAAATGGCTAGGCCAAGTGGCTATGGACAATTTTCTAGCTTTTCTTCCAAGGTAGTATGGCAGGCGGCTGCCATACCGGCTGTGCTCCTAGGCAGTAGGCACAGGTGGTTGGAGAATTTTCCAAGTGGTTCATCTTCTAGTGCTTCATTTCTTAATTCATCTAACTATCTATTGCTAGGAGGTTTGCTAGATGGTTATTTCAAATGGCTAGCATCTTTTAATTATGTTTTTGCATTTTGCTTCTTTTTGAAACTTTGACATCTTTTATTTTAAATCAAAACGCATTTGCCATAAGTAGTATATATGAAGTATGAATAGTATATTTGATTCATACTTTGTAATGGATGTG
>JAYJMB010033121.1:0-35357 GCA_036873735.1 Pouteria campechiana
CATCATTTTTTTTTCATAAGTGCTTTCCTATGTGTTTTAGATGGGAAGCCTCTTAAGTTGAAGAGCTTCCTACTTTCTGCAAACAACAAAAACTCACAAAAAGTCAAGATTTAAATGCTTTCCTGCAATCCATAGTGATGTGCTCCTTCTAAGGGAATTTTATTTTGAGATTAATAATGTCTCTTGAAAATGTAGTTGCCCTCCTATTATAAGTGCAAGACTTACCTCATGCTAGCTATTAGCTTTTTGATGGATTCCCAAAAATCCCATTTGGGGGGTCGGGGGGGTAAGAGGAAATATTCCATGACCCTAACCAAATTGTAGGAAACTCAATTAGACCTCTACTTTGCTAAGGAGGAGGTCAAATGGCTCAAACAAGAGCTTGCTAATGTTAATGGTTCCTTACACTAGGTGGACAAGTGTCTTACTCATTGCATTATACGCCACTAGGAGATTCTAGAGTAGGTCATGGCCTTGATGAAGGAGCTTGCAGAAACCAGGTGACAACTAGAGTAACTCCAAGCTAGGGTTTGAGAATGACTCTCCTTTTGGTTCTTTTCTGCTACTAAGCATCACATATCCATTGCTATGAAGATGCTCCCCTACTATCCTTGAAGTGCTTTTTCATTTTCCTTTTTTCGTAATGAACCAAAGCTTCAAATAATAAAATTTCTTAGTGCAATAAGTGCTTCTTTTCATTTGTGGGCGACTTGTTTTCATTAAATTTCATCATACCAATCTCCTTAAGCTTTCTTTGGAGACAATTAGCTTTTGTGCAAGGAGTAAGCTAGATCCTTATACTAGGAATATTGGGAGGCTCCCTCATGAGTGCCTTTTCCACTTTTTGGAAAATGCTAGCTACCTTATTTGGGATTATCTCAACAACTATCTCTTTGATATTTGAGCAAAATGTTATAAGTCCAAGAGGTCCCCTCTTTTTTCTAATTTATTCTTTACTCTATGGCTTGCGTTATTGACATGCCTTCCTCTCTCCAGCTCTACTTCACTTCTACTCTAATGGCTATTAGACCTTATTTCAATCATCTCCCTATTGATCAAGTTGATATCCTCCAAGCTCAAGATCTTCCCCTAGGTATGTCATGGATTTTCCCATAGTTTCAAGCTCTTTCTAGCCATCCTCCTTTGACTGCATGGTCATTAGTTACAACACTACATAGGCTAGATTCTATCTGGAAAATTTTTTTCTCCATAATTATTGATAGCAATGATGATTGGAAAAACCTTTAGGCTTTGGTTAAGTAGAAAGGCAATGAATGGCCCTTCCCTTCCCAATGGACCATTTTTGCTAATCACCCTTCTGCCAATCTTAGTCCCTTGGAAGAGTTTTTGCTAAAGATGAGCTTTATATTGAAATGAAACCTCGAGATCAGTATTCTTCTTGATGTGTATAACAAGTGAGAAGCTGATTTCATTTATGGCTTTTTGGGGGCCTATGGTTCCTATTATGTAGCCACTTTCTCCTCTTAACTCCATTTTTCTAGAGCTAGTCTCTATCATAGAAGAAGAGGAAGCTTCTCTCTACCTTTCTTCCAATTCTTATGATTCCTCAAAAGCTCTCAACCTGATCAAAGGACCTCCTCTTTTGTTCTTAGGAGGACTCAAGCTTATTGGGTTAAATCTGTGCGTAGGCCAACTAGGGCCTCATCCCCCTTCTAGGGAGTCTCCTCAAACCATTTCATCAGCTTCTTCCTCTTCATCTTCCTCTTCTAATTTTGAGGATACCTTCAATGAGTAAGCAAGTTCTTTTATTGGACCTTTGTCTTAAGGGACCTCTATCTAGGTGGTCCCTAACATTCTCCTTATTGGGACAAATCCTTATGCTACCCTTGGGAGTGTTATTTATTTGCCCAACACCCCATTTTCTCTTCCTTCATTGGGGATCTCCTGTCCTTGTCAGAGCTCTGACATCTTCAAGGGAGGTTTTGCCTTTGGAAACCAGCCTTGCTTTCTCATCTTTTGGACTATTCTACAACTTGGCTAGAGCTTCTATTACTTTAGCTCTAGTTGAACCTAGTTAAACATAATTTGGTGACAAGTTCTTGCCCTATTTCTTTTGCTTAATTAGGTCCTTTTGAGCCTTGCCACGCTTCTATGTCAAGTTGATCAGGTCTCACCTTGTATCTCTTTTAGGACTAGGCCCAACTTGGTCCTACCCTTCTTTGCTTACTATTGAAACTGTTTGTCTTTTAGAGTTGGGGCTTTATGATGGAGGGGGCTCCAACTCTGCAGGGGTAAAAATACTTACTTCATTTAAGGTTTCTACATAACATTTTATGTCCTTTGCTGGTATGCTAAGCTAATTATTAAATTAAATAATTTTTTAAATATTTTCATATTTTGATACTAACCCTTATGTTATCCATCTACTTGAAGTGTTTCCACTTTTGTGATCCCACATTTAGAGCTACTTGAAGTGTTCAACTAGATCGATAGGGTTTTCGTTAGCAGTAACAACTTACCATTTGTTAATAGCTTCCTTCCAACATGTAACTTTTGGAGAGGGCCCATCATCCCTAATTTCCCTACAATCATCATCTTCATTTAGAACATTTCCATAATCTCTCTCCTCTATGTCAGATTATCCTAATTTGATCTCTTCTTTTATCAATAGGCTCTATGGTGGGGTGGATCTAGCATTGATGTGGGAGCGCCCTTTTTTGGAGGTGCCTTTTGAGTTGGCACATTACATTGTCTAGGTAAATAATCCTATCTTTGATTTCCTCTTCCTAACTGCATATATGTTTGGGTTTGGTCTCAAAATGCTTTCCAAAAATGTTGCAAGGAAATCTTGTAAAATAGGATAAGAGTTAGGGGGCACCGAGGGTGGTCTTGGCTTAGATACCCCGATGCTTAAGTCACTAGCAAATTCCTAGAAGATGCAAGAATAGTAGAGAGCTTGTTCCTTTTAGCTTATGTATACCTAGGTATTTATAGTTGAGCTTATGTTGATGCACCTATTAGGCCATGTATGATGCGGTAGTAGTTCCAATCTTAGAAGATCTTTTTATTTGAGCATATTCTTAGGATTTCAAGGATCTCTATAAGATAAAAGAGATCCGCTCTCCTAATCTCATGATTCCGAGGAGATCCTCCATCCAAATTTATGGAATTTTAGGGGAGAGAATCTTGCTTCTTTACATAATAGGACTCTACCATGGCAAAGGTGCTTGCATATCCTTCTATGGTTAGCCCATGTTTGGCTTCATAAATAATTTGTAAGGGTATTAAATTGAGTCGTGTAATGGATAGCTTTTTTAATTATATTTTGAATAACCTTTTGTATATGATTAATAAAATGATTCTTTCACTTCACAAAATTTTCACATCATTTATTTATTTTCAAAAGTGTGATGTGTTCATTATGGTTGAGAATGCTCACTACTAGAATATTCATTTTTAGCAAAGAAAACATTTATTGCTAATATTCATATTTCATTGCTAATAATTTTTGCAACAAAAAAGTTTGTTGTGGATTTCTTTGCCATAACACTGTTGCAAAAAAACTTATATCAAAGAAAAAAAATGAAAACGTTTATTGCTAAAACATTACTTTATTATGAATCTATGCAAAATTTTTAGTAGTGAAACAATAAATATTGTTGCTAAAAATAAACAATTTTATAGTGGGTCATGTATGATATAAGAACAATATATTAAATCATTAAATCGAATAATGTTAATGGAATATAAAATTTTCTTTTCAAAAAGTTGATGGGGAGTTGTTAGATGGTGATATATTCAATGTTGAAATATTGATACAAATTGAAGGATAATACCAATGCCAACATGGTGCCTAGTCGTCTAATTTTACATGGTTAAGCATGGCTCCACCAACATTGCTCTAGATCATAAATTTTGAAGTACCTAGAAAAAAAGAATATAGGTTTATAAATACATCTATATGTTAGAGACATAAAACACATTAATGCCATGCATATTATCGGATACAGTTATAGTTACTACAATTATTATATGATAAAGTTTTAGTTACTATAATTATTATAAATTTATAGTTACTACAAATAATTAATTATAAAATCATGGATATAATATTTCTCCTTAAATGGTAAGCTAATGGTAGATCAATTATGACATTTCATCTTGGATTATTTCCAAATAGCTTTGCTTGCTTTGCACATACAATTCAACCATTTTCAATCATGTCAATGCTTTAGTTCACAATGCCATTTGAAAATATATCCAATTAAAAATGTATACAAAGCTATATGGAAATATGTCTATGATTGTGTCTACTATAAAATCTTAAAATATTTATACTTCAAATGCATCATCTCACTTTTGTGAAAATGGAAAGCCTTTTTGCAAAGCAAAACTTGTTGTTTTCTTCTCCAAACAAATGAAAAGAAAAAATAAAAATAAAACATAAAACGGAAGTCCTTTTTGTTGTTTAAAGTGAAAATAAAGACTAGATTTTATTATTTAGAGTTCATTTGACTAACCTCTTATTGCAATAAAATAAAAAATCGCTTGCAAAAGATTATTTAGCAACTAAGTTTTCGTTACTAAAGGTTGCAATCTAATAAACAACCCCATTAGTTTACTACAAGATATTTTTAACAATGAGCGAGCTTGTAATGACAAATTGTAACATAATAGTTTTATTGCTAATGAGCTATAGTAAAGAAATTTATAATTTTAGCAACAAATCATTTCATTGCCAAGAGTGATATTTGTTGTGGTGTAAGCTGGTTACATACGATGTTTACATGTGGTGCTATGACCTTAGAACACCTCAACCCTAAAAATTACTTAGAAAAAGCTCATAAACTATAGAAAGAAAGTCATTCATTTAATTTTTGTTAATGAAATTAGAACTTTATGTTGTGGTTCATTGACATAAAAGGTATGAATACCATTTATATTACAAGATATAACTATAATTATACAATTAGCTAATTAGAATTGTTGGCTATTGGGATCCAGGAAGCTAGGCCCAAACCCATATGGGCTAAAGATTTTGATTTCTAGTTCGAGTTGGGCCAATGCTTCAACTGTAATAGGACTCATCATTGCCTGAAGCCCATAGCCTAGTGCAATAGTGCGTATGCCTAAACAGGAAGGAGATCAACAACTAAGAAGGTTCAATGGAAAGATATGCACCATTTGTAGTTATTGACTTAGTGTAAGACTGATTCGTGATAGTATTGTTATGTGGATGCCAACCATGCACTTTGCATTAGGCTATGCAAAATGCCCACTACTACCTGACCAATGATATAAATAAATCACTAGGTAAGGGGAATGAATAATGAGTAATAGGAGCTATCAATCCACAACTCTAACCTTCCCAGTCTCAACTTTGCTCCCTCTAGTCTCTTCCTATTGTCAAGATTTATTCCTCATTTAAGCAACAAAATGGGTGTTTTGGGCTAAGCCCAGGTGTACCCATCTTTGTTTCATAGGTATTGAGAGAGGTGTGCTTTGTGGAGTCTTCTTGCTAAGTTATTTGGTTCTTGTGTGCTTCTTTGGTCCCTATTTCCTCAAATCTTTCATCACTACTAATCATCAAAAATTAGTGCCAACCATGGGGCCCAAAAGCAAATACATGGTAGGCAAAGGTAACCCTAGTGGGGGAGAAGTACAATTGAGAATGTCCCATCTCCCGAGGAGCACACCACTAGAGTCCATCAAGGGTCGACCACTGCCATCAATGACAATGCTAACTTGAAGCAAACATTTGTTGAAGTATTAGTGTAACTAAAGTTGGAATAAGAATGAATGGATGTACGAAAAAACAACCACCCAATACCCTAAGGCCAGAACTAGACTATTGGGCGCAATCTTCCAAATTTGGTTAATGAATTTAGATGAGACTTTCTACACCCTATGGAAGTATCATATGAAGATTAACCCAATAAAGTGTACCTTTAGCATCTCTGTTGGAAAATTCCTTAGATTCATAATCTCCAACAAAGAAATTGACATAAACCTTAAAAAATCCAAGATCTACTTAATATGAAGTCTCCCTTAAACATCCACTAGGTTCAACAACTTATGTGTTAAATGGCTGCCCTAAATTGCTTCTTAGAAAAATCAATAAAGAAAATCAGTACAGAAATTCTAAGTCCTAAGAAATTTCAAGGATTTCTAGTGGATAGAGGAATGTAAAAAGACTTTCTAGTAGCTCAAGCAATACCTTGCCAGACCACCACTCTTGTTGGCCCCGAAGACAAGAAACTCTATACTTATACCTAGTGGCAACAATCGAGGTAATCAACTCCATACTGGAAAGAGAGGAAAATAAAATTTAGAGGCTAGTGTACTATGTTAATAAAATCCTTAGAGGAGTGGATGTATAATACCGTAGATTAAAAAAGTTTGCCCTTGTAGTGGTGGTTATGGCTAGGCGACTTAAGCCGTACTTCAAAGCACATCCAGTAGTCATCCTCACCAACCAACCCATGAGAAAACTCTTCCACAAGCCTAAGAGCTCTAGACAAATTTTAAAATGGATGGTAAAGCTAAGTTAGTATGAGAACAACAAAAGGCCCCAACTAGTGATCAAGTCACAAACCCTAATTGATTTCATTGTGGAATGCATAATGGATGACCAAACACCAAAAGTTGGACATTGGACTAACCATGATAGATGGAACAAAGACATACCTATATGGACACTGCATGTAGATGGGTCTTTTGGGTTACAAGGGTGTGGAGCTAGATTTATATTAGTTGGGCCTGGCAAGGTAGCTTTTGAATATGCCTTGAGGTTTGAGTTTGCGACATCAAACAATGAAGCTGAATATGAGGCCCTACTCAATAGAGCAAAATTAGTGCAAGAACTAGGCACATATAGGCTACAAGCCTTTAGTTACTCACAACTAGTGGTCAAGTAAGTACTATGAGAGTTTGAAGCAAGAGAATAAGCCATGGCCAGCTATCATAAAAAGGTAACACAACTCTTGAACCACTTTGATGAGTTTAACCTAACCTAAGTTCCTCTAGTGGAGAATGCCTGACCTGATGCAATTGTTGAGATTTGAATAGCTATAAAATTATCCAAGGAAAGGACTAACTTCATCAAGCACATGAGATACCCAAGCATCAAGGGGATAGCATGCATTCCGATTGATTGTAAAGTATGTTGGATGACCTCGATCATCTCATATCTATGTGATAATATCCTACCTGAGGATCCAAAGGTAATAAGAAAGCTCATCATTAAGGTGCAACAATATATTATATGAGCAGAGACATGCTACAAAAAAGGAT
This sequence comes from Pouteria campechiana, assembly GCA_036873735.1. NCBI lineage: Eukaryota > Viridiplantae > Streptophyta > Magnoliopsida > Ericales > Sapotaceae > Pouteria > Pouteria campechiana. The sequence continues at coordinate 7,255 of JAYJMB010033121.1, forward strand.
ACATTTAATCTCTTTTAAAATGCTTATCACTATAAGAAGTGTCAAGGCTTTTGAGAAAAATCCATGATGGAGAACAATACAAAGATCATTCTGGAGCTGGGACATTGGCATTAAAAGCATTAAGGAAAGTTTCATTGGCCAATAATGAAAAAGGATGCCTAAGACTTAGTTCAAAAATGTGGAAACTGCCAAGTCTTCTCTGAAAAACTTTGCCTCCCGCCGACCTAGGTGTGGGCCATCCCATCCCCTTGGCCTTTTTATCAGTGGAGAATGGACATACTGAGACCATTCCCATAGATGGGGAAAATGATAATGTATATTATGGTAGTTATGGATTACTTCACTAAAGGGGTGGAAGTTGACACATTGGTAAGAACAACGAGGGTGCATGCCCTCAACTTCATTAAAAAAAATTTGGTGTGCTGATTTGGAATCCCTAAGGTTATAGTGTCTAACAATGGCATGTAATTCTAAGCAAAGGAGATGGCCACATACTATGCTAATTTGGGGATAGAAATAAGGTTCTCATTGGTTGCATACCCCTAGCGAATGGACAAGCAAAAGCAAAAAACAAAGCCATCCTTTAAAAACTTCAAAAAAGCATGCAAGATGAACAAGGAACCTAGGTTGAGAAGCTCCCCAAAGTCATATAGGCCTACAGGACTACCTAATGGATACCAATGTTGGTCTCTAAGGCAAAGCATAGCCAAGAGGGGAGGAAAATTCTAAGAAAAGCACTTTTTAAGGATTAAATCGCTCTTTGCAATTCAATGTTGAAGATTATGCAAATAGAGAGGCAATCATATAGCACACACAAATTTTTATAATGGTTCAAGATACCTTCTTTGCTCCACTCTTCAAAGCATTCTCCTTAGTATCTTGGATTCCACTATTTAGATGGATTTTACAGCTATTACAAATGTACTCTTCTTGATCCTAGCTCAAGCTGGTGTGAATACATTGTTGAAAATTGATTGTGAAACATACTACAACAATAAATGTTGCTCTTCTTGAGTTTGACATCCAATACCAACTCAGGGCAATAATGAAAGAAAATAGTAAAGAGGAAAGTATTACACTTTAAGAAGTGCTTCAATTTGAATGCATGGGAAGACTTTGGAGAAGCCTTGAGCTTGTTTTGAATGGACTAACAACTTCCCAAGAAGTAATTGAAAGCCTTTAATGAAGAACTCTTGAAGTTTACAAGATTTGAAGGCTTTGAATGCTTGTTGTTTTGAGTAGATAGCAATTAATGCTCTCTTAATAGTTGTCGCAACCTTAGAACATTCCTTATTAACTCCTTTTATAATTGCATTTAAAATGGAGTTGTTGGAGGGTAGTTGGAATGTATTAAATGTAAGGGAATGTTCAAATTTTTTGGCCGTTAGAGTCGTCAAGTAGATCCTAGGCGCTTGCAGTGTAGGTGATATGGAAGGCGACATAGGAAACCAACTATGGTCAGAACCTTGGCAATCTTCAAGACTTATGTTGCTATCTATTTGTAGGTAGTATCATAGGTATCTATAATATTAGTTGTGCTCCATGCAGTAGGCACAGGCGATGAAGGATTTCCAAGTGATGCTTCGTCAAGTGCGGCAGGCGGTATGTGGTGGCCCCTTCGACTTTCGACTATAGGATCACAGGCACTACCTGTATGCGCCTATGATGCAGATGTGGATGTCTAGTAAGAACACTTCTTACTAAGACATTGAAGGACATTAAACCTAGGTGAGCTAATGATGTTTTTGCTAAGACTTCATAACTCAAAGGAAGCAAGAAGGCTTCAAAGGCAAAAAGAAAGCTTTAGAAGACACATTTTGAACTTCAGAGAGACAACTTGACCTTCAAAAGGTCTCAAGTTTAACTTCAAAGGGTCTAAAGTGTTGTCTTCCCAAGTGACAAAGTAATCTACTATACTAACTACTATAGTAACCTTCTGAGGGTCTGAAGCTTAACTTAAGAGGGTCTGAAGCTTAACTTTAGAGGCTTTGAAGCGTTACCTTCCCATGTGCTATAGTAATTTGTTACAATAACCTTTAGAGGGTCCAAAGCATTATCTTCTCGTGTGCTACAGTAAACTTCTATTGTAACTTTCCAAGGAATATTTAGAAGAATGCCTCAACTTTCAAAAGTTCTAAAGAACTCATTGTTTTAACATTAATAAATTGATGTGGCATTGCAACAACTAGTTTTAACAAGTTATCTTCCAAATACTCAAAGCCACTTCAAATATATAAATAGAAGGTCTATTGAAGAAGGAACAAGAATTCTTGAGGGTTCCATAAGCTAAACATGAATAAAACACAAGTAACCCATTCAAGTTTTCCAAGTGCATTCAGTCCAACAAGCTACCAAGATCAAAGAGCTTGAAGGCTACATCATTTCCATCTCAAAGAGCTTGAGCTTAGATGTGTACATTTTAGCCTAGAGAGAGGCATTTACTTGCACACTTCTACTTGTTGTGTTGAGTTTTTAGTAAGCTCAGAAAATTAGATTGTATGAGTTTGTTGGTGAGCTCTTGAGAAACTAACATTGTAAAGTTCCTTGTAAGCTCAGTGAAACCAGGTTGTATGAGTTATTGGTGATCTTGGAAAACCAAGGATTCCACATAGTTATAGTGGAACTCAAGGTTTGGGATACCTTAGATAGTGAGTAGGTGCCAAGGGGCCTGAACCACTATAATCCTTATGTTCTTATTGCTTTGTGTGCTTCCACTACTTGTTTTTTGCACTTGCACATCCCATATATTTTTCTCATCTCACTTTGATTCTTATTTGGACATACAACCTTTCTTTGGAACTCAACAAGTGGTATAAGAGAAGGGCACTGAAATTTGGATTCAACATTTTAATCTCTACCTCAGTGTGATCCCATGTGGCAAACAATTTTGATGGAATCATAGAGGGTTAATTGACCATTAGACTTCCATATTTTGATGGGGAGCATTATAGCTATTGAAAGATGAGAATGAAGAATGTTTTGTTTGTTAATAGTTATAAGTTGTAGAAGATTTTAGAAGTAGTGGTGCTCTCCACTTAAGAGGAGAGTCAATGGACCAATGAGGACATTAGAGCAGTTAAATTAAATGCCAAAGCTAAGAATGCTCATATTATGCTCTCTCCTTCTGAATTTGACAAGATTTCCTCATGTGAAGTTGCTAAAGAAATTTGGACCCATCTAAAAGTAGTTTATGGGGGGACAAGCCAAGTGAAGGAAACCAAAATCAATTTGCTTATTTAAGAATATGAAGCATTCTGCATGCTTAGGGATGAGTCTATTTTTGACATATTCTCTAGATTTTTGAGACTCATTAATAGCCTAAAAAGTTTAGGATATTAGATTCCTTGTTCACAGTAGGTTAAAAAGACTTTAAGGTCTTTTCCAGGAAATTAGATGCACAAAGTCACATCTATTGAGGAGGCCAAACACTTGAACAAGCTTTCCATAACAGAATTGATGGGGTCACTAATGAACCATGTAGTGTTAAAGAATTAGATGGAAGGGAAGAGGATGAAGTTAGTTTATCGCCATAGAAGTGCAGATTCTTCATTTAGTGAGGGGGAGCACGACAATGTAGAAATTATGAAACTCTCTCTAGGAAGATTAGGAATCTATCAAAGAAGAAGAAAAAGAAGAATATAAATTCAGTAGAAAATTGTAACTATGAAGTAAAAGAAAAAGAAGAAGAAGAAGAAGAAAATGAAAATGTAAAAGGAGAAGAAACATATTTATGTCTAGCTGCCCTCTAATTAGAACCATAATAGAAGTAGAAGTAACTCCTCAACTATGTATGAACATAGAAACATCACTTTATTTGAGGAAGCTAGGTAGGTGAAGGTATTGTATTGCTTATCCTTAAAACTTAACATTATATTTCATTTCATTTTAGCCTTCACACCTTTATCTCTCATGAGAAAACCATCTTACATATGGGTGTGCAAAATAAGCCTTAAAGTTAATCATGTACTATTTGGATTAAAATGAAAAATTATTAGTTAGATGAATTTTGGTTTGAATATAAGAAATAAAGTTGTTAGATAATGCATGATAGGGGGAACATTGTATATTAAAGTTGTGGATCATGTATTATAGGGGGAGAAACAGTTTAATCCCTCATACTTGTGGTTAATGTGAATCCCTCACTCCCTAGACCTTTTTGATTATGACAAAAGGAGGAGAATGTTACGACTTACATTATTTGAGGGAATATGATTTAAATAGGAGGAAGAAGGAGAAATTGAACTTTTAAATTTTTTTGTGAGATGTGGACCAATCTTAGCATAATGAGCTACATTGAAACAAACTTCCATAGGCTTATTGAATAAGATAGATAAGAGGAGTTTACTTTGTTCATTAGCACACTTCTTTTATCAATGCAAATCATCAAGTTTTGTTATTATAAAAAAGGAGGATAATGTTGAATCTAGGTGTTTGGTTTTGATGACTAACAAAACATGTTTATGACTTAAATTAGGCTAATGATATTTTTGTTAAGATTTCGTAATTCAGAGGAAGCATTAGAGGAATTAAGAAGGCTTTAGAGGAGGAAAGGAAGCATTGTCATCCCGAGTGCTACAGTAATTTACTATAGTAATTGCTATAGTAATCTTCAAAGGGTTTGAAGTGCTGTCTTCCCATGTGCTATAGTGAACTATGATATTAACATTCGGAGAAAGCTTCAAAAGAACACCCTGATCTTCAGAAGTTCTAAAAAACTCATTGTTTTAACATTCAAAAATTGACATGGCATTCCAACGGCTAGTTTTCAATAGTTATCTTCAAAATACTCAAAAGCCACTTTAAAAATATAAATATGTATATATATAGAAGGTCCATTGAAGAAGAAAGAAGGATGCTCGGGGGTTTCATAAGCTAAACACGAATCAAACACAAGTAACCTATTAAAGTTTCCTAAGTGCATTCACTCCAATAAGCTACGAAGATCAAAGAGCTTCAATGTTACATCACTTCTATCTCAAAGAATTTCGAATCACAATAAAGCTTTGTTGTTTTATCTTTCTTACTTGAGCTTAGCTCTGTACATTCTAGCCTAGAGAGAGGCATTTACTTGTACACTTATATTTTTTGTGTTGAGTCACTGGTAAGCTCCAAAACCCAGGTTGTATGAGTTTACTGGTTAGCTTTTGAGAAACCAACATTGTAGAGTTCTTGGTAAGCTTGGTGGAATGAGGTTGTATGAGTTCTTGGAGATCTTGAGAAACCAAGAAAGGTGTGATTCCACATGGTTATAGTGAAACCCAAATTTGGTTATACCTTGGAGAGTGGAGTAGATGCCAAGGGGCCCAAATCACTATAATTTTCATGTTCTTATTTCTTTGTATGCTTATGTATTTCTACTACTATTTATTTTCTGTACTTGCACATACCATCTATTTTCCCCATCTCACTTGATGTGGTTTTAGTGTAGGTGATAGGCATCGGTGGCTGCACTTTGCTACTGTGATCTTGTACTCATTTGCCGCACTTGTACTTTTCATGAATATGTATCTTTTCTCATTAAATTCTATATGAGTTTATTGATCATCAAAGTATAGACTTGAACATGTAAATTGCAGGTTCAAGCATTTAAAATCTCCCACTTTTTCATGATTGATGAAGCTCATACAATTTTCAATTTGAAGTATATAGAGCATATTTTTCTCAAACATATTTTATAAGTATGAAAGATAACATTACAAGGCAAAATCATCATAATTAAACACATCAAGCCATGGCATTTATCACAAAAAGTCTGACTGGGAATGGAATTCCTATTCGAGACTTTAAACTTTTAAGTTTCCCAAATAGGCTTGATATGCCATTGGACTACAATTCACTTCACGACATGAGCATTTCAATTCTAAACATTATGCATCACTCAATCAAGGTCATGAATCCATATTAGATACACCTTCATCTAATCAAACAGGCATCTTTTTTAGGAGAGTGTCTACAACGCAGGCTTTTTTCTGGGTGGAAAGGGTGAGAATAGATTCTCCTAATGTGGGAAGAAAGAAATACTCAAATACTTTGGTTAGCCACATTCCATATGGATCAATTTTTTGTTACATGTAACCAAAGTCACTGAAAATCAGTTTTGGTAGGCTCACATATTTATAATTGTAAATCATATATGGGATCTTTGCCTCAGATGCTGTGACCTACTCTATTCCCCCTAGCTTTGGAACAATCATGTTTTCCATTACCTCTCTTAGCATCCTTATTTCTATAGAAAGGTCATTTGTCTTCATCTAGTGGTGACTGTGATTATATACAATTCCTGAGGCTCCTGTAGATAAAGCATTGAAGAGTTTCTCACTCTTCTTGCCTAGCTCCTCCTCATCATATGGTACCCCAAGAATCTCTCTTAAATGTCTTCAGGTTAGACTAAATGTGTGCCAAACTTAACATATACCCCTTCACATTATTATAGTATTCTCTAGAGTTCTAGTTAAAGATGAATATTAGCACCAACTCATTGTATATGGGAGCATCATACTTAATATCATTCCATCCTTGATAGCTAATAATGACTCTAATATTTTATTTACACTTATCGAGGAAATCAAAATCTATCTTTTGTGGTACATGGATAGGCCTCCCAAGCATAGTAGTATAAAATTTAAATTTCCTTCCTTCAACTCCAAAGTAATAATCTAGAAGGTCCTTTGGATCAAATTTTGTTTTGAGGACCTTCTTGCCATCTACTACTTTAAGCAAGGTTTTTAGATAAAAAATTTTGTAGTTATCTCCTCCTTCCATCCTCTCACTCGTCTGAACCTCTCTCTCGCCTTTTCTATCATGCTCAATTCAATGGGTAGGATGGGATGCATTACCTTGAGAGCCACTTCTAAAGCCAATTCTCCTACTCTCCATATTTTCTGTTGAAGACAATGCTCCTCCTAGAGTTAGAAACTGCGAGTTTGGGCACCATGCAATGTAATGGATTGATGTAGACAATCAAAATGGAGAAACAAGATTGGAAAGTAGTGAATATTTGTTCAGAATGGGGGTTTAAAGGAAATAGGGGTGTTAGAATAGAGAAATAGTGAAATGAGAAATGAACTAGTGCAAAGGGGTTTTAACCACTTTTCAAATTGGCAAGCATCTTCGGTCCTAGGTGGCTGGGGGCCAGGTGACTGTTGTGCTTGAAATCATTTCTTAGGCTACGTGCTCCCCTTTTTCTTAAATTTTGATCTTTATCCATCATAATTTATCAACAATCCTTCATACATTTTCAAATAGATCGTTACAACACTTACTTTTCACATTTTGAACAAATCATCACAAATACATAGAATTCTGAACGTAACAATGCATGAACTTATGTATTCATGTCTATCATTCTTAATTCTCTTCTTATTTTATAGATGATATCTGGTGACAATTTTTTAGTGAAAATATTAGCAAGTTGAGCATCTACGGGCACATATTCCAAACATACATAATGTTTTTCTACATAGTCTCTAATAAAGTGATGTCTAGTCTCAATATGCTTAGTGAGAGCATTTAGCATTGGATTTTTTGTCAAGTATATTGCACTAGTATTTTCACACCTCATAGGAATGTCTTTGTATACCAAACCATAGTCCAGAAGTTGTTGTTTCATTCAAAGCAATTGTGCATAATAGCTTTTGGCTACAATATACTTAGCTTCTATAGTGGATAGAGCTAAACTAGTTGTTTTCCTTGAAAACCAAGAGACTAACATATTTCAAGGAATTGACAAGTTCCACTAGTGCTCCTCCTATCAACTTAGTATCCTCCAAAGTTAGCATCTAAATATTCAATCAATTCAAAACTTTATCCCTTTGGATAATAGAGCCCCAAACTTGGTGCATCCACTAGATACTTAAAGATTTGTTTAAGTATAGTAAGGTGTGATTCTTTTGGACTCGCTTGGAATCTAGCACATAGACATACAGTAAATAAAATATTTGGCCTAGATGTAGTTAAATATAGAAGGGAACCAATCAAGCTATGATAGAGTTTTTGATCTACTGATTTACCATTTTTATCCTTGTTTAATTGTGTTGATGTGCTCATGGGAGTATTTGTAGTCTTCAAGTTTTCCATCATGAACTTCTTAAGCATATTCCTTTTATAGTTGTATAAGCATATATGGATTCCATCTTCTCTTTGCTTGATTTGCAATCAAAGGAAGTAGTTTAATTCTCCCATGATACTCATTTTAAATTTAGCCTGCATGATCCTTGAAAATTTTTGTCAAAAAGTTTCATTAGTAGCACCAAAAATAATATCATCTACATAAACTTGCACTATCAAGATATTCATGACTTGATTTTTTATGAATATTGTATTATGAATTTTTTTCTCTCTTGAACTTATGATCACTAAGGAATTTACTCAATCTTTCATACCAAGCTCTTAGAGCTTGTCTCAATCCATAATATGCTTTGGTAAGTTTGTAAACATGATTTGGTTGACGATCAATCTAAATCTAGGAGGTTTCTCTACATATACTTATTCACTTAGATATTCATTAAAGAATGAACTTTTTACATCCATTTGGAATAATTTGAAGTTTATATGTGAAGCAAATGCAAGTAGCATCCTTATGGCTTCTAATCTTGCTACAGAGGCATAAGATTCTTCAAAATTAACTCACTTTTCTTGGGAATATCCCTTAGCAACTTACCTTACTTTTTTCCTCACAACAAATCCACATTCAACTAATTTGATCTTAAAGACCTATTTGGTTCCAATTACACCAATGTGCGTAGGTCTAGGAACTATTTCCCAAACTTTATTTCTTTCAAATTGGTTTAGCTCTTCTTGCATTTCAATGATTTAATTTTTATCATCAAGAGCTTGATCATGTAGGCTCAATGTTAGAAAATAAAAGCAAAGTTCCCACAAATGTTGTGCATGGCTCATCTTGTCCTAACACTATCATAGATATCACCTATAACTTGATCTTTAGAATGGGCATGCATGAACTTTAAGTCAATGGGGTAATGAAAGGGAACATTACCTTCTCTTACCTCCTTCTCATTGTCTGAATTTTGATCATCATTCTACTTTGGGGAAGCTTCTCCCCATTGGTTTTCTAGATGTAGCTTTTCCATCTTCTTAGTGGTTTCATCTAAATTAGTGTCAATCTCATTCCTAGGGGTTAATCCAAATTCATCGAATGTAAAATGCACAAATTCTTCTATAGCTTGAGTTTTCTTATTAAAAATTATAAATTCTTTACTATTAAAAGAGTAACTAAGGAAGATTGCTTCATCAATTTTTGGATTATAGTTCCTGATAGGTGAATTTTATTTACTTATATTGGGTGCCTTTTGAATTTCATTTATTCTTGATATTTTTATGTAGATCTTATGTATTTATGTGTTGTTTTTAGGACACTAGAAGTTGAATAAAATAGGAGAAAAATATAGCAAAAAGAAAGAGGCAATTGAGTAATGCAATGGAGCTGGAAATTATGTAATACAAATTGCTGGAAACAAGGTTGGGCGCCACAAAGCCCAAGAATTGCTAATTTATGTGGACATTTGATAGAAGGTTGGGTGCTTGGAACCCAAGCTGGGCGCTACAGTGCCCAATGGCTATTGATTAGTTGTTATTATAAAGAGGAAAGATGTGGAAGCAAGGGGAAAGCAAAACAGCAAGAGAGAAAGTGGAGAATCAAGTTCTTCACATTCAAAGCTCTTTTCTCTTTATGTCAACTACTACGAAAAGTGTTCTTTTTATTTTTCTCATGAACTTGTTTTCTTTTCTATAGTTATGATGTAACCCTCATAGATATTCTATGTCAATTAAGGATGTTTGGTTATTCAATTAAATATTATCTTGTTTCACTCATTATATTTACCTCAATCATTTGATTTATTTAATTGCTTGATTGCTAATTTTATGAATTAAATTGATAATCTAAGACATAGTTATGGCACACACCTCATGCTAAACCACGAGATTGCTCTCTTGAATGAATGAATAGACAGTTATGGTAAAACATTATGCTATACTAGTCTATTTGGTTCATTAGAGTTCTTCAGAAATTAATGGATTTCTAATCTCAGTTACACTGCATGCCATAGGTAATTTGATTGTTGAAAATACTTAATTTAAACCCACATGCCTAACGGTAATTATTATATATTAGAGACAACAAACCTAGGATAATGAATTGAAGCTAATATCCCAATGACATAGTGTTGGTCCTAGTAGAATAGCGTAGAACCCAAGAGGGAGGGGGGGCGGTGAATTGGGTTTTATAAAATTTACTTCTTTTGACCCCTGCTTGATCAAATCCCTTTCTTTCTTTTATTTTGGCGTGCTAATCAAAGTAAAGCAAAGGATAGGCAAGTAAGAGTATGATGGAAAGATTAGGCATAGATAGCACACATAACTTATAGTGGTTCGGGCCCTCTCTTGGCACCTACTCTACTCTCTCAGTCAGCCTTACTTGCTACACTCAGGTTCCACTAATACTCTATGGAATCACACTTGATTTTCTTGAGCTAACCAAGAACTCATTCACTGGTTTTACAGAATGCACCAGAAAGTCACTATATTTGTTTTAACAAGCTTACCAACAACTCTAACAATGTTGGTTTTCACAAGCTCACCAACAACTTGAACAACGTTGGTTTTCATAAGCTCAACAACAACTTGAATAACATTGGTTTTCACAAGCTCACCAATAACTTTAATAATGTTGGTTTTCACAAGCTCACCAACAACTTGAACAACGTTAGTTTTCACAAGCTCACCAACAAATTTAACCCTAGTTTTTAAGCTAATCAACAACTTCTACAAATGAAATAACTAAAATAAGAAATTACACTTTTTGTCTTGTTTCTTGTTGAGTGCTGAGAAAGATCTTAGATGTAGTTCTACTTGTCGCAGAAGTTCTTCCTTTATGTTGTGGAGAGATTGGCCCCTAAGGAGATGAAGAATGAAAGCTCTTTTGGAATGTGAAAGTGGTAGATCTTGGCCTTTAGGATTTGCAAGATGATTTCTCTCTTTTTCTTGTTTGTATATTCTGTTTTCTGCGCTCTATCTTCTTTTTCTAAATCTCTCTTTTATAGGTTGGAAGAGACTTTTCCGTTGCTAATCTTGGCAGACATTCAAACATTCAAAAATGTTTTTCTTTATCTTAACTTTTGTCTGACGTCTGACTTTGCTGTATTCTGATATTGGTCTTTTACTTCCGTCGTTGACTTTTCCAAACATTCACTTTTTGTGTCAAGTGCTCTGAAGAGATGAGTGAATAATTGATGTCTTGACTGATTTTGGATTATCTAAATTATTTTCTTCAGATTTTCGAAAGTAATTTTAATCTTACTCAGTTGTGACATTCATTTTTAGATAGAAGTTTAGATTTTCTGAATTTATAATGTCTTTAGAAAAGTGAGTCGAAGCCTATAGAAACATCTTTCTCAAGTATGAATTAAAAATCTCAAATAATACATATGGTAGCCAATCACATGCATGCATTAAGCATAGAAAGGAAGAAATAATTAGGAAGAAGATAATATAAATCAAAAGTCAAACATCAACAAAGGATCCATTATTAGGATCCATCTCGCCCTTGATAAAAGAAAATTAAAACATCATAATTGAATTAAAACCAACATAAAGATTAACAAATATTGTCATGAATGTTGATTTCAAAATACAACTAATGAACTAATATTGAAAGAAAAAGAATATGAAAATTTATAGCAAACTCTTTGCTCTTAATCTTCTCTGCCCAAAACTTCCTCTCCTTGCTAGCCACTTCTCTCTTCCTTAAAAGCCCCTTTGTTTCTGTGCCAAAATCTCTTTTAATAACCCAATTTTTGGTTTACTTGCAACTCCATATGTAAATACAATGTATTTTGTACATAAAATATGCAAAATACTAAAAATATCAAGTTTTCCCAATTTCAGTGCCCAACTTACAATGTTTCAAATAGATTTTGGGCACTGCAGGGCCCACTTGCTGCCCACTTGTAACATTTTTTTACTTTGCCCAACTTGCTATTCACTAAAGATATGTTTAGTATTTGACCATAACTTTCTCATATAATGTCTAAATTACATGATTGTTAATGCGTTGGAAAGATAAATTCATGTTATACAACTTTTATATCGAATACATTTTACAAATAAGCCTCCATATGTGAAACAAATAGGATATAAGTTTTGTCATATTCATCAGGTCTAAAGTTTGAGATAGCTATAATATTTTGGCCATAACGTCTATGTATGATCTCCAAATGTATGATCTCCAAATTTGATGTTCCTAATTTGTTAAATAGATAATTTGAAAGGATGAAACTTTTATGTTGAACACTTTGGATAAATAAGTCTACATATGTACCAAATATGGCCTCGAAGTGACTCCTTTTGTCATCTTAAATAGTTTTAATACCTGAAACAGTAACTAACTCCATTAAGTGTAATATATAATCAAAACTAATAAATTATATCAATTAAGGATCCAAAACATGTAAATTTAGGTATGAAAATATGATAAAATATAAGATTATCAAATATCCCCAAACTTAGCTTTTAATAGTCCTCAAGCAAAATAGTAACCAACTGATGAAATAGTTTGGATAGTCTCTCTTGATTAATTAAGAAGATGTTAGACAAATTGCACATGTACATATAACTTAAAAATCATTTAGAACTCTTGCCATATAATCTCATGAAACTCCTGCTTCATCAATCCCTTCATGAAGTTAGAATGTGTGTATGCGTTGCCAATCTCATGTTACATTCATGCTTTTCAATCAAAAATATGCAATTCAGTGGTTCTAATGATTTTCATAAAATATTCCATAAGCTTGATTTTCATAATCTCTCTCCACTAATGTAGGTAACTCTGATTATTTGTATAAATAGGTCTTTGTTAACCCTTTAATTGGGGCCTTCGGTTTAGCTAACAAAATAAAAGGAAAAGGATTCACAAAGTAAGAGATCATAAATAACTTTACAAACTAATCTTAACTCTCTTGACTTTTTATTTAGGGTTTTCTCTATTTTTATGGGTTGTATTACTACCACATCCCCAAACTTATTTTCTTTAGAAGTTTTTGGGATGTGATCCCCTCCATTAAAGGATGAATCCTTTATTGATTCTTCTTTTTTTATCCTTTTTCTTTAACTTTTGTTATTTTTTTTATTTCCCCCAAGCTTATCTTCTTTTGCTTCACTCATACCTCTCTAGCAACCATGTATGTAAATTATGTCTCTTAATAGGTCAATGATGAGTGAATTTTATTCACTTACATTATATAATATCAAGCTTAATTATTTGCAAATCATTGTTTCCTTTAGATGAATTTCATATTTATTTATTGAATTTTCTAGGTCTTTGGAAGAAGGAAAAGAAGAGAAAATGGAAGGAAAAGATGAAGATTAAAGAGTGAAAAAGAAGAAAACTACAAGGAGCTGAAAAAATCAAGTTTATAAGTGAACTTGCACTTGGTGCCGCCGATCTCCACCTGGCACCGATGGCGCTAGGATTCGTTATATCTACGAGCCAAAAAGCAAGGTGGCACCGCAGGCACTAGCACCACTCTTTAATTTTAGCAGATTTTCTGCTAGCACAGTTAGGGGTCATTAAGGCATGAAGTTAAGGTTTTTGAAGCATCTTTCCACTTTTGTTTTGAGGGTTCTTTCTGAGGTTTTTGAGGGGCGAATCTTTGAAGTTACTTGTGGAGAAGAAGGAAGATTGCAAGTAAGCAAGAGGAAGAAAAGAGGATGTTCTTCATTGTGATGATCCTATCTAAGAGAGTTGTTTTGATTTATATTATGAACTAAATATCTTTTTTTAGGGTGAAGATATAACCCTTTTTGATACTCTTTGTTATGTGTATTTTTGGTTATAAATGGCTATATGATCTTGTTTCATTTATGATATTATTTGCAATGATTTAATTCATTTTATTGCTTGATCACCAATGTTATTAGTTAAATTGATTATCTAAGCATGGTTAAGGTAAACACCATATGCTAAACAATAAGCACCCTTGAATGAAAAAGATAGATGGTTAAGGTAGACACCATATGCTAAACCATCTTATTTTAGTTCATTATGTTCTTGAGCTTAATGGATTTTCACTTCAATTATGCTATACACTATAGGTAATTGGAATGAGTGAAAACACTTGATTTGAACCCGCACACCTAAAGGTATTGATCATGTATTTGAAATAACGAACCCAAGTGAAGCATTGGATTCATCATTCCACTACCTCATTTAGTGGTGAAATAAGATTCCTAGACCTTTGCATCTTGTTAATCTCCTTGCATTATTATTAGTCATTGATTTCCTTGCATTCCATTAAGTTTCTGAAATTCTACCAATCATTATTCTATATTCATTTAGTTATAAATGCATTCTTTTTAAAGTTAGGATAGTTTAGTAATTAAAATTAATTAAGCCGGTTTGGTCATTCTCTATAGGATTGACCCTTGCATTGCACACCTAACTCTTATATGTCCATACACTTGTGCGGAATTATAATTTTGACCTTCAAGTTTTTGGCACCGTTGCTGAGGAATGGTTCCAAATTGATTTGATTAAGTTACGTATAGTCATTCTTTTTATTTTTGTGTATAATTGTATATAAGATTATTTTTAATTGTTCCTTCTTTCTATTGCAGTATTGTGAATGAATGGAAGGAGATCTCTAAATCCAACTTTGTTTCCATTGAACGATCATACTGACAAAGTGGAAATGGAAATATAGAGTTTAAGTGAAGGAGAAGAAATACACATGGTCGACAACGTAGTAAACCAAGTGGCTCAACAAGCTCAATAGCTTATGAAAGAGTTTGCATGCCTAACTATTGGGCTTTCACCTTCATGCATTATATTGGATGACAATGTTAGAAATTACAAACTTAAGCATATTCATTTTATCATGCTTCCATCTTTTCATGGATCCACTGACATTCATGTGTGATTTCTATGCAACCATCCAAACATTTCCATTGTAGGGGCTAACTGAAGACCAATTACATATTGTTGAACTATG
Source organism: Pouteria campechiana (assembly GCA_036873735.1). NCBI lineage: Eukaryota > Viridiplantae > Streptophyta > Magnoliopsida > Ericales > Sapotaceae > Pouteria > Pouteria campechiana. The sequence goes on from JAYJMB010033121.1 coordinate 22,260, forward strand.
TTAGTTTGCTCGATTTTGATGATGAACATTTTTAAGCAAGTATGTTTTGATGATGAGCAAAAGTATGAGTGAAAAATTAAGGTACTAACATCTTATTTTCAAGAATGTTGCAGAAAGTTTAAATCATTCAACTCGAGAATAATCTTTATAATGACAAAAGCAACATATGGAGTAAATGCTCTTTCAAAATTAAGTATATAAATTTCATGTATACTTAATTCAAGAAAATAGAATTTCTGAAGTGTTTAAGACATGCTTTGGAGTCAAAAGAATAATTTCGGAATCACATTAACGCACTTCAGAAAATATTGGATTGCTTCAGAAATTTCTCAATGTATCTTCGAAGATCTATCAGTGCAGTCTCAGAGATAACTGGAACACTTCAGAGAAAATGGTTGAAACTTAAAAAAAATGACATGATATGGTTCAAAGATGTCTTAATGAGCTTTGGACAAGGCACAATGCAACTGTGGAGTGGCTGCAGGTCACTTCAGAAAGAATGCAGAGAAACTTTAGAGATGATTAGCAAGCTTCGGACAAGTCTATGAGTAAAAATAGTAAGCCTCAGAAATCGTTACAAGCACACTTTAGAAAATATTAAAGCATACTTCTGAGTCTTTTTCAAAGCTTTAGAGATCTTACAGTACGCTTCACAGATGATCAAGATTGCTTTAGACAAGTCACAGCACCTTTCGAAAATAATCAAGAAAGCTTCGAAATTATCAAGAATGCTTTGGAAAAAGAAAAAAGAAGCTTCAGACAAGTTGTAGCATGCTTCGCAGAAAGTTGAAAAGCTTCGAATAAGTCATAGATGTTTCGAACAAGTTACAAGACGCTTTGGAAATAACTAGATAGGTTTTGGAATGTAACACCCCTCCTCCGTATAGCATTACTAGTGGTAAATTCAAAGAAAATTCCGATAGAGTCTTCCTTGATTTACCACCATTATTCTATATACAACATGATAAACCATAATAATTATATAACAAATACCCTCGAATATGCAAATATAATATGGTCATTTTCAGGCCCTACCATTTTTTACACAAATTATATAACTGCCGCCTCTAAAACACATCACCACAACACCCACAGACCAAGATCGGGGTACATTGTACCCTAGCTGTCAAATCATATACACCTACACCATAAAATGACATGCTATAAAACTAAGTAATGATACATGTCTAATATACATCCAAAATCCATCCAATAATATACATCATCATACATCTTGAAAAGAAGTAAAGACTCTACTGGTGACATGGCCTAGCCCTGTCATGAGACCCAAAACCCTGTTGGGTTCTGTCCTCTGACCTGTCAGCTAAAAATTTAAATCAAAAGGTGAGTCTGGGTAAAAATCAGTAAGCAGGTAAGCAAAAAAATATGACTGTAAATAATGTAATAAACAACGGTAAATAGAGCAGTAAACAATAATAAAACTAAGAAAAACGTGTTATGCCATATGTAGAATGTCATAGTCAGTCAATGGCTAAGTTCATTAAGATTTTAACGTTAACATCTTATTAATTATTTCATACACATAATCATAATGATATTGTATACATAATTAATTGGTCAATACCGGCTTGAATACCGACACATCATATTGCCTTTTTTATCTGCCAATCCACGATTACTTCCAAAGTACGTGGGTCCACCATCATCCATAAACTCCATAATCACCCTCACACTCCTCAACCATCCACACACTCTACAACCATCCACACAATCTTTCCCGAGAGGCACACAAACCAAAACACTACCCTTTCACTCTTCAGTGCGTTAGGTCTATCCCGGTACTCCAGGCTAGAAGCCTGCCAGGCCCACAAAGCCATACTCCTGTATCGAGTGGCACCCCGCCCTTATCGCCTCACAAGAGTACCAGTTCTCCATAAATACACCTACATAAGCTACTCAGGCCAATCATAGCAATTAGGTCATCCAGGCTAGTAGCAATGCCCAACCATGCCGGCTGCCCAACCAACCGTCCACTAGCCAACCAGGCCACTCCTCGATACATGGCAGACAAAGGTTGGCCCCATAGCTAATATAAAATACATATATGAGCCATGCTGGGCTCTGCATCAATCAAGCGCCAAAATTAGAATTTATCGACACTCCCGGGGGTGTAAAATACATATGCATAATTTCTAAAATAAAATTCTTATTTACTAGTTTATAAATATCTAATTGACCTAAAATTATTTTTGTAGATTCTCAATAATATGAAAAATATTCAATCCAAATTTCAGGTCAAAATAATATAATTGATTAATTTAAAATTTAAATATGAAAATATAAAGAAAAAATGTTAGACGAAATTATACATCTCTTTACCCCTGAAAATGTTTAGTCAATTCCACATAATAATATAGAATTTTTGTAATAATTTCATCTTAAATTAATTCAAAATGAGAAGATTAAAAATAAAGTAAATTTTCAAAAAGGTGGGACGCTATGAGCATCTCATTTTCAGGGTACTTAAATTCATATTTTTTTAAGGGGTCAAATGGTGGAATTTGTTCATGTGTTCATGAAATTTGATATGCTGGTATTAAGTTATATCTATTTTAACTCTATATTTTTATTTTTTCAAAATCACATCACTAAATTGGGGTTTAATCAACCTCAAGAGGGATACTTGGTAAGGCATTCTGTTAGTGCACTGTTCATCCAAATTCTATTATTTTCAATACAATTTAATTAATGCTAATAAAATAAATTAATTATGGTTGCATAGGGCAGATAATGCATGTTTAAAATTGTGTAACTCATATACAAAAATTTTAGATTACAAATGCCCAAATTGTAATCATTCAAAGAAATCAAATTAAACTTAAAATAACTTAAAAATAACTATCTGCTTACCTTAATTAATTGAGAAATTTGCAAATACCTTATACTACTATTTACACCCATAATGATACTGTAATCTTTTTCCAAATTTATAGCCTAATCAGTGAGAAAAATTGTATTTAATTTCATAATAAAAACATTAGTGTGGAACTAGCTATACACGTAATTGCGAATCCCTAACTAATTTTAATCAATCATTAATAATGAATCAAATTCTCTAATTATAGCCCCATATACCCTTTTAAAATTTCCAACAACCCTAGTGATTTAGGGTTTGATTTTTTATCAATGTTTTCTCATGATTTTGTATGAATTTTCTCCTGAACATCACTAACAAGTAAAGTAGATTGAACACTTACCTTAATCTTCAAGCTCCTATAGTGGGTCCCACTATTCAGAAACCAATCTTAAAATTTTAGGGGGTGCCACTCATTTAATCCACAAGAAATTGGGAACTAGAGCCATTAACCATTTGAATCAACATTTACCAGCAATACTTTGAAGCGAAATTCACTAAATTTGCAAGTTGGGATGATAGGGCAAAGAAACTCATGTTGAAGTGGAATGAGGAAGTGCTTGCATGTTGGGAGAAGATGGGGATAGCTATTACATTGATATTTATATCAATTTTTTTCTAGTCCATGCTCCCCTTAATTCTATACACTTGCACTTATCTTTGATTTTCAAAAAAATCCTATCTAGTCCTCATGTTTGGCACATGTAAATCATTCAATTAATAATTCACATGAAAAAATTAATTATCCATCCATTAAATATAATATTTGCATAATTTTATTACTTATTTCTTAATTAAATTCAATTTTAACTAAAATTTGCCAAAAATTACCGGCAACTTGATTTTTCAGCTTTCCACATGCAACGTTTGATTTTTCTTCACCTGTAAATCATTGATTTATATATGTCCTCATCATTCTTATATTAATATGTATTTTCCATCCATTTTTGCTATTTTTCTATAATACATTTCAATATTTTCCCAAATTTACACCTTTGGTATTCCACCGCTTTAAATTCATTTACTTTTTCACTTAAATCATTTATTTAACACACTTTAATGTATTCCCAACTTCATCCTCATATTTATACTAATAATCCACTTGGTTTCATATATTTTTCATAATAATTTTTTCATAAATTTAATTATACAGCAAGTCATACCATCAAAAATCACAAAAAATATACAATAGCAAAATTTTACATTTTTGAAAATTTCAAGGCCTTACACAGAAACAATCAGCAATGCTTTGGAGTAAACCAACATGCTTTGGAGAACCTTAAGCCAAGGTTCGGAAAAGATTCAGACAATCTTTAGAGAAGTAAACTATGCTTTGGAGATGTTAAACCATGCTTTGGAGATGTTGATTAAGCTGTGGAAATGTTTGTAGAAGGCTTCAGATTACTTTTCCAAAGGCAATATAAGTTCAGAAAATCTGAACTTCTCTCAACAAGTAACTAACGCAACTAAGAAGGATAATTATCACTTTGGAAAATCTTAAGAAAATAAGTCAGATTATACAAAATAAGTCAAGACTCCAACTGTTCACTCGTCTCTTTAGAACACTTGACACGAAAAGTGAACGTTTGGAAAAGTTAGCAACAAAAGTAGCAGACTAATACCAGAATGTAGCAAAGTTAGACATCAGACAAAAGATAAGGTAAAAAAAAACATTTTCAAACATTTGAATGTTTACCAAAATCAGCAACAAAAAAATCTCTCTCAACTTATAAAAGAGAGATTCAGAAGCAGAAGAAAATAACTCGATTGAATATTTTTTGTACTTTGCTGATCACATTAAGAGCATTCAAAAATCTTCCTCCAAAAAGTTCAACTCCAACGGATACAACTCAGCCAGAGCTATCAAAGTTCAAATCTCTACTCGATCAAAGAGTTTGAATCTTTTACTCTTACTGTTTAATCTTTCACTTAGAATTCTGAATTTATGTACAAATTGGCTTAAGTAAGAGGCATTAATCTATACACTTTATTTTAGTTTTTGGCAACATAAGCAGAGTGCTTAGTGTTATGTATAGAGATAAGTAAGTAGGGAACTTACTGAAAAGGTGTAAGTTTGTTCGTGAGCTTTGGGAAACCAACAGGTTGTGAAAGTATCTGGTTAGCTTGGAAAACTAGTAAGTTGGTGAACTTATTGTAAAACCAACATGTATTTGATTAGGTTAATTAAGGTATTAGTAGAACTTAAGCTCAGTAGAGAAGACTGACTCAGAGAAGTGGAGTAGGAACCTAGGAAGGGCCGAACCACTATAAAAATCTTGTACTATTTATTGTACAATCTATTTTATTTATTCTTGAAGCACCACAATCATTTGATTTAGGCCAAAAGTTTAAAAACTCAGTTCACTCCCCCTCTTGAGCTACCATTGCATAAGGGACAAACAAGTGGTATCAAAGCAGGCTTTAATAGTTAAATCTTGATTACTAGTATATTAACTTGTGAAGAGATTCAAAATAGGTGGTATGTTCCACAATACATCTGCTGAAGGACAATCTACTTCCAGGCCCCCTCTATTAGATGGAACAAATTATGGGTATTGAAACATAAGAATGCAAAATTTCTTGATTGCCACAGATTACCAGCTGTGGCTTATAGTGAAAAATGGAAAGAATGTCACCAACCCAAAAGACAAGTATACTACAAAGGATATACAAGCCGTAGAATGTGATACTAAGGCAAAGAACTACCTATACTATGCTTTAACTTTCTCTGAGTTTGAAAAAAATTTTGCATGTGATTCTGCTAGAGAAATTTGCGACAAACTTAACATAGCACATGAAGGTACAAACTAGGTAAAGGAGACTAAGATAAATATTCTAGTGCAAGAATATGAATCTTTCTCCATGAAGGAATCAGAAACCATTTCTAAAATGTTTAGAAGATTTCAGAAAATCACCATCAGCCTAAAGAGCTTAGGAGAAAATATGAAGAGACCAAACTGGTAAGAAAATCTTGAGATCACTGCTTAGACACTGGATGCCTAAAGTGACTATTATTCAAGAAGTAAAAGATCTAACAAAGGTAATAGTAGAATAACTCATGGGATCACTCATGCCCATGAAGTACTAATGAACCAGAAAGCACTAGATGAAGTCAAAGGCAATAAAACAATAGCCTTATAAGAAGAATCAGAAAATGAAGAATCTTCATAAGATACCTCAACCTCTAAAGATGATGAGGATATAGTAATGATAACAAGAACATTTAGAAACATGTTCAAAAAGAGAAGATTTGGAAACAACTCCAAAAACATTAAAAGCAAAGAATTAGACAAGCCTAGGCATATGAAGTTCAACTGCCTAGAACTAGACAAAAAGCAAGGAGACAAGAAGAAAATGTATAACTCCTACTTTGATAAAAAGAATTTTTCTAATAACAGAAAATTTGAAAAGAAAAAGAAAGTAATGGCTGCATGAGAGATGTTGGAAAACATGATGCAAGAAAGCTCAGGTGAAGAAGAAGAAGAAAATGAAGCTCAATTCAACTGGATCAAGAAGAAAATCATACAGGAATAAGTTTTATTGCTATCCATAATGATGAGGTAAACTCAAAACCCAAAATTTCTGATATTGAAGAATTATTAGAAGAACTATATTCAGATGTCAAAACATTAAAAGATAAACACAAAGAAACTAAAAGAGAACTTGAAAGAATAGTTAATGAATGCTCTAAATTAAAAAAAGAAAACACATTGATCAAAACTGATCAAATTATCAATATAGAACTTGAGCAAATTAAAGCCAAAAATCATGCTCTTAGAAGAACTTTAACTACTACTTTGTTCAAACTTAAAACAAAGAAAGATATAGGAAACCAAAGAAAGAAAAATCAAAAAAGAAAATCAGAATCCAAACAGAATATGATTTGGATTCCCAAGACAGTTGCTAAAGTTGTAAATGCAACTAGATATCCAGAAAATAGTTTAGTAGCACCTAAAAGATAATGGATGCCAAGATACTCTACTACTAACCTACCTGAACCCATTACTAAATGGTAACAAAAGTTACAACTTAAATTTATTACTGCAGGTGTGTTTGAGAGCTATAGAGAACAGCAAGTGGTACATTGATAGTGGTTGCTCAAGGCACATGATAGAAAAAAAGGAGCTGTTCACAGAACTTAAAGCTAAGAATGGAGGAATAGTTACTTTTGAGGATAATGGAAAAGGTAGAGTGGTTGGAATTGATAAAATTGGCCAAACCCCCTCTATTACAATTTCAAATGTATTATTAGTAGAATGATTGAAACATAATCTTTTGGGTGTAAGTCAATTCCTGTGACAATGGTTACAAAGTTGTGTTTGAATCTCATATTTGTTCTATTTTAGATAGTACAAATTTAGTTGAAGTACTTGGAAAGAGACATGGAAATGTGTATTTGTTGGATTTATATGATATCCAAGTCAAATGTCTTGTTGTAAGTGAAAATGAACCCATGTTGTGGCATAGAAGACTAGGACATGCCAACAAGAATCTGATTGAAAGATTATATAATAAAGATCTAGTTGTTGGGTTACCAAAACTCAATTTGACAATAAGTTATGTGATGCTTGCATGAAAGGCAAGCAAGTAAAAGAATCATTCAAATCAAACAAAGAAGTATACACAACTAAACCTCTTCAATTGCTACATATGGATTTAGTTGGTCTAATAAGGAGGGAAACATTACACACATGTCATTGTAGATGACTTTAGTAGATTTACCTAGGTAATGTTTCTAGCATCCAAAGATGAAGCTTTTTCATTCTTTGAGGTATCTTCCAAACGTGTACAAAATGAATGAAGCTATCATATAGTAGCAATAAAGAGTGATCATGGTGGAGAATTTGAAAACCATAGATTCACTAATTTCTATAAAAATAATAAAATTCTTTAAACTTTCTCTGCACTAAGAACGCCCCAACAACAAAATGAAGTAGCTGAAAGGAAAAATAGATCCTTGCAAGAGATGGCAAGGACAATGTTCAGTGAATATAGTCACCCATAATATTTTTGTATTGAAGCAATAAACATAACATGTTATATTATTAAAAAAATATTTGCTAGATCAATACTTAACAAAACTCCATTTGAATTATACTATAGCAAGAAACCAAATATATCATATTTTCATATTGTTGGGTGTAAATGCTTTATTCTCAACAATGACAAAGAAAACCAAAGAAAATTTAAAAATAAATCTGATGAAGACATCTTCCTTAGTTATTCTATTCTTAGTAAAGCATTTAGAGTTTAAAATCTGAAAAGTAAGACTGTAGAGGAATTAATTTGTGTAAATGAAAATATTAACTCCTTGAGGTCAAGTGATTTTGATGATGAGATAGGTGAATTAACAACCACAATTAAGAAAATAAAAATATAAGACAAGGAAGGAGAACCTTCTCAATCAGAAACACAAATGGATGAAGAAGAAACAGAAAATGAACCATCCATCACTGAGGTAAACAATGAAGGTAATGATATTTTTCCCAAAGATTGGAGATTTATGCATGATCACCCTAAAAAATAGATAATTGGTGATGGATATGACAAAGTTACAACCAGATCTTCATATCACCAAGTATGTGGCAATTTTGCTTTTATTTCACAAATAAAACCAACTTACATAGAACAAGCTTTAGAAGATGAAAATTAGATTTCAGCCATGCAAGAAAAATTAGACCAATTCAAAAGAAATAATGTGTGGACTATTGTTCCAAGACCAACTCATCAATCTGTTATAGGAATTGAATGGGTCTTTAGGAACAAATTAGATGAATATGGAATTGTAGTAAGAAATAAAGCAAAATTAGTAGCAAAAGGGTATTGTCAGGAGGAAGGTATTGATTTTGAAGAATCATATGCTCCTATTGCAAGGATTGAAGCCATTAGCATGCTTCTTGCCTTTGCATCCTTTATAAATTTCAAGTTATATCAGATAGATATCAAGAGTGTATTTCTAAATGGATTTATTAATGAAGAGGTCTATGTAGACCAGACACTTGGGTTTAAAGATCCTTATAACCAAGAACATGTATTCAAACTTAAGAAAGCCCTCTATGGTTTAAAACAGGCTCCTAGAGCCTAGCATGAAAGGTTAAGAAAATTTCTCATTGAAAAAGGCTTTTCAAGAGGCAAAGTTGATACCATACTCTTCATTAAGTATGCAACAAAGGATATTTTTATAGTTCAAGTATATGTTGATGATATAGTATTTGGTGCAACTAATGAAAATCTTTGCAAGGAATTTTCTAAGACAATACAAGGAGAATTTGAAATGAGCTTGATGGGTGAACCCAACTTCTTTTTGTGACTGCAAATTAAGTAGATGAAAGAAGGAATTTTCATTCACCAAGCCAAATATACAAAAGAACTACTAAAGAAATTCAATATTGAAGATGGGAAAAGGTATGGGACTCCAATGAGCACTTCAATAAAAATGGACAAAGATGAAAGAGGTAAGTCTATTTGCCAAAAAATTTATAGAAGCATGATAAGATCTCTGCTATATTTAATTGCTAGTAGACCTGATATAATATTTAGTGTATTCATGTGTGCTAGATTTCAATCAGAACCAAAAGAGTCACATCATATTACTATAAAAATAATTTTAGATTTCTTTTAGATATACCTAATCCTGGGTTATGACATCCAAAAGGTTCAGATTTTAATTTAATAGGATACACAATTGCAGATTTTGCTAGATATAAAGTATATAGAAAGCGTACCTCAGGATTTTGTCAATTTTTAGGAAGCATGATTATTTCATGGTTTTCTAAGAAACAAATGTCAGTTGCATTATCAACTATTGAAGCTAAATATTTAGCGGCAGTTAATTATTGTGCACAGATCCTATGGATGAAATAACAATTAAAAGACTGTGGCCTTAACTTTGTTGATATACCTATCAGATGTGACAATACTAGTGTTATAAATCTGACTAAGAATTCAGTTCCAGATTCTAGAACTAAACATATAGAGATCAGGCATTATTTTATTAGGGACCATGTTCAAAATCATGACATTAGTTTAGAATCTGTCCCAACAGAAAATAAACTACAAATATCTTCACAAAACCATTACCAGAAGAAAGATTCAACTTGATAAGAAGAGAATTCGACATACTAGGTCCAAATGCATAAAATGCATAATTCATTAAAATAAAATATTCATAATAACATCTTTATTACAACAAAAAGAAAATTTAATCAACTAATCAACAAAAACATCTACTGCAGCTTCTAGCTCCTCAATATGCTGATTAGCCTCTATCAATTCTTCTTCAAGCTTCTTCATGTGCTCCATTACCTTATCATATGCTGCACATCTCTTTGTCAAAAGATGATTAGCATTTTGGTTGGATCCTCTAGCATAAACTAGTTCCATATTCAACTGTTCTATTTGAACCTTTAGAAAATGAACTCTAATGGACTCCTTCGACTGATCATTTTCTCTTTCGTAGTGAACTTGATTTGTAGAAAATCTTGAAGATGCCATGTTTGATCTTTGAAATTCTAGTTAAGCTTCTATCTATATAAAATGTAAAATAAAAAGTACATAAATGCATATTCATTCATCTACCTTACTAATAATACTATTTAGCGGGTCAAAAGGACAGTTAATGAGAACACTAAAAACCATAATCTAGATTACAAGGTTCAAAGTTAAGTTAGGTTTTATACTTTGGAATTTCTAAAGCCTTAAACAAAATCTCTAAAACCTCATTAAAAGCTGCCAAAGGCCCAAACTAAAGTATTTGAAGAATTGCAAACTTCTCTGAAGCAACGCTTCGGAATATCCAAAACTTCAGATCAAACTTTTTTATCCAAAGGATCTCTTTTGGAATTTGTATCATTAGTATTTCGGAGATCTTTGTATCCGAAATTCAAAATCAATCTTCTCCAAAAGACCCTTTTAGAATATTTGAAGCCAAAACACATTAGTGTTTCAGAATTTTTTTTTAAAAACAAATCTGAAGCGGATCATTAAAACCTCTCTGAAAAACTTAAACCCTCTTCTCCAAACCCCAGAAATCCCTCCTTCAGAGAAGACAGTCCATCTTCCCACTTCTTTCAAATCTCATTCTCATTTCACTCATTCCACCTTCCTGCCTTCTCTAGAAAATCTCATTTTCCTCTCCAAAGACCTAGAGCCCTTTGTAGAAATAGCAAAAACAATAGGTGCAAAAAGCAAGAGAAAGGAAAGGGAAAACTCGCCACCATAGAGGACAACCAAGAAGGCAAGGCGAGAATTTGATACTCTAGAGATAATCTTCCAAAATAGCTCATCTGATTATTCTAGGTACTCAAAAAAATATAAGGAGAGAAGAATAATCAAAGGGAAGATTTTCATTTTTAGAGCATTTGGAATACAATTTGAAGTATCAGAATGGTTGAAATATCAAGGTTGGGATGCCTATGTCAGTTAAAGAGATAGCTTATATCTGAGACTGGTGAGGACTTTAATCTATAATCTCAACACCAAAACAGAAAGATCTTGGATTGGAGACACAAAAATAGAGTTATCTCTAGAAAGTTTAAGGAATTACTTCAATCTCCCTGAAGAAGAAGAGGAGGAGATTTAATGGCCTTTAAGGGCAATGATATTTTCAGTCTTAGCTAAAACTGAGATAGATGAGAAAGGAAATTATTTTCATGCTAGTCACTTGAATGCAAACCTCAGGCTAGCATACCTCATTGTTATGAACAATTCATACCCCAGAAAAGGAGTAACAGGGGATATATCTGAAAAGGATGCTAAAATCATGTGGGTATTAAAGAATAGAGGAAAGTTAAGTTTGGCCAAACTAATGATAGATCATATCCACTTGATCAAGAGAACCACAAGGTTTCCTTTGCCTTATGGTATGTCTCTGACCAAGTTGATCAAGGAAGCAGGAGTTAATCTCTCCAATGATGAAGAAGAGCTTCCAAGAAATACTGATAGATTGGATGAGCAAGCTTTAAAAAGGATGGGCTTTCAGCATACTACACAAAGTTGGGTCACTAAAAGGCTAAGAAAAGCAACTCAGTTAAAAGGATCCAGATTTGATGAAAGTCTAGAGAGAAGAGATGCTATAGAATAGGCTACTAAACCAAGACAAAAAGCCCCCTTTCATGAAGAAGAAGGAAGAAAGAACTGAAAGACAAGAGTTCATCAGTTCACTGATAGGAAGAATGGAAGAGTTCTCTAGCAGAGAAGAACCAAGAGAAGCTGAGAGAATAGAAGATGTTCTAAGAGAGGAATAAAGAGTTGATATAGAAGATATTATACAAGAAATTTTGAGAGGAAGTGCACATAGAGATATAGCAATAGTAGAAGTACCATCTCATGCCCCCATCAAATCCCCTTCACCCATCAGACCATCTCATACTGATCAACCATCCACTTCTTCAATTCCTACTCCACCAATTCTCACAAAGGACCTAGAAGACAGAATACCTATGATAGAACATTTTACTCGAAGCTTACTTCTTCAAATGATTGAAATGAAGCATAACCATTCCACTGCTATGTCTTCAATGATTCTCAGAGCTGACAGAATTGAACAAAAACTTGATTCTTTATAGGCTCTAGCAGAATCACTCATAGGTCAACCTCATTTCACTCCATCTCAAACTTATTTCTATCAATCTCAAGCTCACTTTCCATCCCCTCCACATCTTTTCTCTCCACCCAGACCAACCTCACCAATAATAGTGGAGTCTTCTCCTTCACCTCCTCATCCATCATCACCTTCTGTCATTCAAAAGGTTGCTCAGCCCATGAGTCAACCTACTAATATGAATTTCATCATTCCATACATTCTACTTCCATAACCACCATCTTCTACTCCATTAGCATCACCACCACCATCAGCCCCAACAATAGAAAATTATGGGTGGTCTGCCTCCCAACTGTTCGTTACCTATATTCCATCACCATTTGAAGATCCCATGGATTTAGTGTTGGAATTTTTTAGAAGAGGAATAATTATTCCTGAAAGAATTGAGGAAATTTCACCTGATTAGACCGATACTACTCCAAGACATCGTCCACCTCCCTCCAAAAAGAAAAATGTTGATGAAAATCCTAATTATATCCTTCAAATACCTAATCCAATCAGGATGATAGAAAAAGAGTATGCTACCATGATATCAATCAATTGTAAAGTCTTCAAAATATTTTCTTCTTAGAATATTCATCTACCCAATGAAGACCTTCCATTTCCTGAACTTGAGGATCTT